>JAODUO010000190.1:237500-270000 GCA_025642075.2 Ridgeia piscesae
CTAATGTAAAATGCGTGTGGCACGGTTACTACAAGTCCTAATACAAAATACCGATGACACGGGTAGTGCAAGCTCTAATACAAAATGCGTATGGCACGGTTACTACAAGTCCTAATACAAAATACCGATGACACGGTTAGTGGAATCTCTAATACAAAATGTGTATGGCACGGTTACTACAAGTACTAATACAAAATACCGATGACACGGTTAGTGCAATCTCTAATACAAAATGCGTATGGCACGGTTACTACAAGTCCTAATACAAAATACCGATGACACGGTTAGTGGAATCTCTAATACAAAATGTGTATGGCACGGTTACTACAAGTCCTAATACAAAATACCGATGACACGGTTAGTGCAAGCTCTAATACAAAATGTGTATGGCACGGTTACTACAAGTCCTAATACAAAATACCGATGACACGGTTAGTGCAAGCTCTAATACAAAATGCGTATGGCACGGTTACTACAAGTCCTAATACAAAATACCGATGACACGGTTAGTGGAATCTCTAATACAAAATGTGTATGGCACGGTTACTACAAGTACTAATACAAAATACCGATGACACGGTTAGTGCAATCTCTAATACAAAATGTGTATGGCACGGTTACTACAAGTCCTAATACAAAATACCGATGACACGGTTAGTGGAATCTCTAATACAAAATGTGTATGGCACGGTTACTACAAGTCCTAATACAAAATACCGATGACACGGTTAGTGCAATCTCTAATACAAAATGTGTATGGCACGGTTACTACAAGTACTAATACAAAATACCGATGACACGGTTAGTGCAAGCTCTAATGTAAAATGCGTGAGGCACGGTTACTACAAGTCCTAATACAAAATACCGATGACACGGTTAGTGGAATCTCTAATACAAAATGTGTATGGCACGGTTACTACAAGTACTAATACAAAATACCGATGACACGGTTAGTGCAAGCTCTAATACAAAATGCGTGAGGCACGGTTACTACAAGTCCTAATACAAAATACCGATGACACGGTTAGTGCAAGCTCTAATACAAAATGCGTATGGCACGGTTACTACAAGTCCTAATACAAAATACCGATGACACGGGTAGTGCAAGCTCTAATGTAAAATGCGTATGGCACGGTTACTACAAGTCCTAATACAAAATACCGATGACACGGTTAGTGGAATCTCTAATACAAAATGTGTATGGCACGGTTACTACAAGTCCTAATACAAAATACCGATGACACGGTTAGTGCAATCTCTAATACAAAATGCGTGTGGCACGGTTACTACAAGTCCTAATACAAAATACCGATGACACGGTTAGTGGAATCTCTAATACAAAATGTGTATGGCACGGTTACTACAAGTACTAATACAAAATACCGATGACACGGTTAGTGCAAGCTCTAATGTAAAATGCGTATGGCACGGTTACTACAAGTCCTAATACAAAATACCGATGACACGGGTAGTGCAAGCTCTAATACAAAATGCGTGTGGCACGGTTACTACAAGTCCTAATACAAAATACCGATGACACGGGTAGTGCAAGCTCTAATACAAAATGCGTATGGCACGGTTACTACAAGTCCTAACACAAAATACCGATGACACGGGTAGTGCAAGCTCTAATACAAAATGCGTGTGGCACGGTTACTACAAGTCCTAATACAAAATACCGATGACACGGTTAGTGCAATCTCTAATACAAAATGCGTATGGCACGGTTACTACAAGTCCTAATACAAAATACCGATGACACGGGTAGTGCAAGCTCTAATACAAAATGCGTATGGCACGGTTACTACAAGTCCTAATACAAAATACCGATGACACGGTTAGTGCAATCTCTAATACAAAATGCGTATGGCACGGTTACTACAAGTCCTAATACAAAATACCGATGACACGGGTAGTGCAAGCTCTAATAAAATGTGTATGGCACGGTTACTACAAGTACTAATACAAAATACCGATGACACGGTTAGTGCAAGCTCTAATGTAAAATGCGTATGGCACGGTTACTACAAGTCCTAACACAAAATACCGATGACACGGGTAGTGCAAGCTCTAATACAAAATGCGTATGGCACGGTTACTACAAGTCCTAACACAAAATACCGATGACACGGGTAGTGCAATCTCTAATACAAAATGCGTGTGGCTCGGTTACTACAAGTCCTAATACAAAATACCGATGACACGGTTAGTGCAATCTCTAATACAAAATGCGTGTGGCACGGTTACTACAAGTCCTAATACAAAATACCGATGACACGGTTAGTGCAATCTCTAATACAAAATGCGTATGGCACGGTTACTACAAGTCCTAATACAAAATACCGATGACACGGGTAGTGCAAGCTCTAATGTAAAATGCGTGTGGCACGGTTACTACAAGTCCTAATACAAAATACCGATGACACGGGTAGTGCAAGCTCTAATGTAAAATGCGTGTGGCACGGTTACTACAAGTCCTAATATAAAATACCGATGACACGGGTAGTGCAATCTCTAATACTAAAATGCGTATGGCACGGTTACTACAAGTCCTAATACAAAATACCGATGACACGGGTAGTGCAAGCTCTAATGTAAAATGCGTGTGGCACGGTTACTACAAGTCCTAATACAAAATACCGATGACACGGTTAGTGCAAGCTCTAATGTAAAATGCGTGTGGCACGGTTACTACAAGTCCTAATACAAAATACCGATGACATGGGTAGTGCAAGCTCTAATGTAAAATGCGTGTGGCACGGTTACTACAAGTCCTAATACAAAATACCGATGACACGGGTAGTGCAAGCTCTAATGTAAAATGCGTGTGGCACGGTTACTACAAGTCCTAATACAAAATACCGATGACATGGGTAGTGCAAGCTCTAATGTAAAATGCGTGTGGCACGGTTACTACAAGTCCTAATACAAAATACCGATGACATGGGTAGTGCAAGCTCTAATGTAAAATGCGCGTGGCACGGTTACTACAAGTCCTAATACAAAATACCGATGACACGGCTAGTGCAAGCTCTAATACAAAATGCGTATGGCACGGTTACTACAAGTCCTAATACAAAATACCGATGACACGGGTAGTGCAAGCTCTAATACAAAATGCGTATGGCACGGTTACTACAAGTCCTAATACAAAATACCGATGACACGGGTAGTGCAAGCTCTAATACAAAATGCGTATGGCACGGTTACTACAAGTCCTAATACAAAATACCGATGACATGGGTAGTGCAAGCTCTAATGTAAAATGCGTGTGGCACGGTTACTACAAGTCCTAATACAAAATACCGATGACATGGGTAGTGCAAGCTCTAATACAAAATGCGTATGGCACGGTTACTACAAGTCCTAATACAAAATACCGATGACACGGGTAGTGCAAGCTCTAATACAAAATGCGTATGGCACGGTTACTACAAGTCCTAATACAAAATACCGATGACACGGGTAGTGCAAGCTCTAATAAAAATGCGTGTGGCACGGTTACTACAAGTCCTAATACAAATACCGATGACACGGGTAGTGCAAGCTCTAATACAAAATGTGTATGGCACGGTTACTACAAGTCCTAATACAAAATACCGATGACACGGTTAGTGCAAGCTCTAATACAAAATGCGTATGGCACGGTTACTACAAGTCCTAATACAAAATACCGATGACACGGGTAGTGCAAGCTCTAATACAAAATGCGTATGGCACGGTTACTACAAGTCCTAATACAAAATACCGATGACACGGGTAGTGCAAGCTCTAATATAAAATGCGTATGGCACGGTTACTACAAGTCCTAATACAAAATACCGATGACACGGGTAGTGCAATCTCTAATACAAAATGCGTATGGCACGGTTACTACAAGTCCTAATACAAAATACCGATGACACGGGTAGTGCAAGCTCTAATACAAAATGCGTATGGCACGGTTACTACAAGTCCTAATACAAAATACCGATGACACGGTTAGTGGAATCTCTAATACAAAATGCGTGTGGCACGGTTACTACAAGTCCTAATACAAAATACCGATGACACGGGTAGTGCAAGCTCTAATACAAAATGCGTGTGGCACGGTTACTACAAGTCCTAATACAAAATACCGATGACACGGGTAGTGCAAGCTCTAATACAAAATGCGTAGGCACGGTTACTACAAGTCCTAATACAAAATACCGATGACACGGGTAGTGCAAGCTCTAATGTAAAATGCGTGTGGCACGGTTACTACAAGTCCTAATACAAAATACCGATGACACGGTTAGTGCAAGCTCTAATGTAAAATGCGTGTGGCACGGTTACTACAAGTCCTAATACAAAATACCGATGACACGGGTAGTGCAAGCTCTAATGTAAAATGCGTATGGCACGGTTACTACAAGTCCTAATACAAAATACCGATGACACGGGTAGTGCAATCTCTAATACAAAATGCGTGAGGCACGGTTACTACAAGTCCTAATACAAAATGCCATTGATACGGTTAGTGCAATCTTTTATACAAAATGCGTATGTCACGGTTACTACAAGTCCTAATACAAAATACCGATGACACGGTTAGTGCAAGCTCTAATACAAAATGCGTATGGCACGGTTACTACAAGTCCTAATACAAATTACCGATGACACGGGTAGTGCAATCTCTAATACAAAATGCTTATGGCACGGTTACTACAAGTCCTAATACAAAATACCGATGACACGGGTAGTGCAAGCTCTAATGTAAAATGCGCGAGGCACGGTTACTACAAGTCCTAATACAAAATACCGATGACACGGGTAGTGCAAGCTCTAATACAAAATGTGTATGTCACGGTTACAACAAGTCCTAATACAAAATACCGATGACACGGGTAGTGCAAGCTCTAATACAAAATGCGTGTGGCACGGTTAGTGCAAGTCCTAATATAAAATGCCTATGTCACGGTTAGTACATGTCCTAATAAAAAATGCACATGTCACGGTTAGTGCAAGATCTAATTAATTTTTTTGAGAAAACAATATCGCAGTTGATTCTTATGCTATTGTCGCGCCATTTTGTGTTGTCAGCGGGGAAGGTTAAGACGTACCTTGTCTCGAACCAATCCCAGTAGACAAAAACAACTTAGTCGGACGTGTAAGCTACGTAATTTTAAAAAAACGTTGCTAAATATTTGACAGTGTCCGTTATACGTATCATCCCCCGCTAACGTCATCTCCGATTTGTCTTTCTCGTTGTTATTTCTTGGCGGAAACGTTCTACAATATAACTAGTATTTATCTATCGAATTCCTAAAATTGCATTAGTTCCTTTTTGTATGGTTGTCACTTGGAATATGAACAAAAATAGGAATACCGTGTAATAGACATTTTTACGTCGACGGAGTGACCCCCTCCCCTTCCCCCGTCACTCGACGTCAACGCTGATGTAGTAAGTTTCCCTCGAAATATACTCTAAATGCAGACAATAAATGAAAGGGCATCAAATGTGTCTGCTTTATGATCAGTCAGACATCACAACAACGCAATGTAGGCTATTCTCAGGTCTCAGGTGGTTTCCTCCGAACAGCTCAAACTTGGGCTAACGCAGGAGTTTGTAGTGCTTCTTGTGCGCATGCGTTGGGTAGTGTGTTTGTTTGTTTGTTTGTTTTGTTTGTTTTGTTTAGTTTAGTTTAGTTTAGTTTAGTTTAATTTAGTTTAGTTTAGTTTAGTTTAGTTTAGTTTAGTTTAGTTTAGTTTAGTTTAGTTTAGTTTAGTTTAGTTTAGTTTAGTTTAGTTTAGTTTAGTTTAGTTTAGTTTAGTTTAGTTTAGTTTAGTTTAGTTTAGTTTAGTTTAGTTTAGTTTAGTTTAGTTTAGTTTAGTTGTGCTGTGCTGTGCTGTGCTGTGCTGTGCTGTGCTGTGCTGTGCTGTGCTGTGCTGTGCTGTGCTGTGCTGTGCTGTGCTGTGCTGTGCTGTGCTGTTGTGCTGTGCTGTGCTGTGCTGTGCTGTGCTGTGCTGTGCTGTGCTGTGCTGTGCTGTGCTGTGCTGTGCTGTGCTGTGCTGTGCTGTGCTGTGCTGTGCTGTGCTGTGCTGTGCTGTGCTGTGCTGTGCTGTGCTGCTGCTGTGCTGTGCTGTGCTGTGCTGTGCTGTGCTGTGCTGTGCTGTGCTGTGCTGTGCTGTGCTGTGCTGTGCTGCGTGCTGTGCTGTGCTGTGCTGTGTTGTGTTGTGTTCTACAAGCAATTTAAGAGAACACTGCAGTGTTGATGCGGCACCTGGTGGCTATGTAATGGCCGCGGTTTTTTGATGGTCCATCCAAGGGTGGCTAGTACAGGTCTGTTGAGATTATTGGGCGTCTATGGTCGTTTTTGACAAATCTGGCTGTACTTTTTCGAGACGTTTAATTTGGGTGGTGGTGTGTGGATTCCATACAGGAGCGGCATATACAAGTTTTGGTCTGACCAGCGTGTCACAAACAGTTTCTTTTACATCAGGCTTGTATGATCCAAGGGTTCGTTTGATCATACCAAAAACTTTGAAAATTTGGAAACTATATCAGTGATATGATTCGTTTACTGTTTATATCACACTGCATTTTGTTGTATTGTAGTGGCACAGTGGCACAGTGGCACAGTGGCACAGTGGTACTGTGGCACAGTGGCACAGTGGCACGAGCATCGGACTCTCGACTCAGAGAACCCGGGTATTCCATCTGCCCATTTGTACCTAATGTACCCGTTGTACATTTGTGTTATTTCTGTCCTATTTGTCATTTGTGCCACATGTGCCTATTTGTGTCATATAGTAAAACGTTCGATGATCACTTTATGGAGTGATCATCGATACAAGAGACGTAGTGCCCATTATATCAATTTTGTCCTTTTTCCGCTGTTCCACGCGTGCCCATGTGTACCGTGTGTACGTGTTGTACCCTTTGTGTCCTTTCTACACTCTCTGCTCGTATGTACCATAGGGGTCCATGTTACCCGTTGCGTCATTTTGTACTTTCCGCTTTCAGGGTCGTACGTTCCCATTCCAGCCATATGTGCAAGTTTTACCCTTTGTGTCATTTTGTCCTCTCCGACCTCGGTGCTAACATTGCCCTATATACTCCTTGCCCTATCTGCCCTCCGTCACCTTGGTGCTACATGTCCTGTGTGCCAGTTAGCGCTGGCCTACTTGTCTCGCGCTGTTGAGCCACTCGGCCGCAGTACAATGGCACGACAGACCACAAGACCGCAGGACGACCCTCGATGCAGATTCGGTTCAACCTGTGAGTCTATCAGTGACTATATTGCTCTAGGCAAGACGAGGTCACTGTAACGCTGCTATTGGTCAAACCGGGTATATATCATTTGCGTTGCCTTCTCTTCTTCAGCCTTAGGTGTCTAGACTCGGAACACACAATTCTGGAGCTAACACAGGAGTCGTGATGTGGCAATGTTAAGGTGAATGTGAAGGTGAATGTGGAAGACAAATATTAAAAACTGAAACAAGTAACTGTGTAGACAAGTGTAATAATTTGTGCACATTAAAGCAGTCTCTGCGAGCATCTAATATACAATCTGGTGAAGTAGACTGAGACGACAAGGTGGAAGGTATTGAGAGCTGGTGTAGTGTGGGTATGCTTATAAGTTATAACTTCTGGGGGAGAAGATTCCAGTCTCTTATGACTGCTCATTTATACTAGAGACTCATCACTTCAAACTCTAACTATGACGTTCCTTCAACCTTTAGCATTAACAAAAGGGAACTAAAATAACACTGAAGAGAGAGAGAGAGAGAGAGAGAGAGAGAGAGAGAGAGAGAGGAGAGAGAGAGAGAGAGAGAGAGAGAGAGAGAGAGAGAAGAGAGAGCCGAGAACAGAACCGGAACTTCATCTCAACACAGCTTCCGGTGCCTGTGACGATGATATCGGAAAAATGGGGAATAGAAACGTTTCGCCGCCGCCGCGTCATAACTTCAGTTATATTTTTGAGGGGGCCGTAACTTGTCTGCCCGCCAGCGAAATCACCAGGGTGCAACGACCTATACTCAACAGGTGTTTGGCTGGTCATCAGGCAGTCGTTTCCATTCCACAAAAGTGATCATCGAGCGTGTTTACTTTAACGGCGAGATTCCACGTATCTGCAGTTATATCACTGCAGGTCGACCAGTGACGTAATTACGTAATGTTGTATTCACGTAACGCCTTCAGATAACTATTGTTATGAACTTGAACGAGCTGGCAATACGACAGATATTACGACTATTGAATTTCTGTGTGAACGAGCACTTGGTTAAAGACAGTGGTGGATATATGTGCACGGATGGTCGTCGCTCATTAAGTGCACTGCTCGAGATGGGGTTCGACTGAGCAGGTCTGTCAAGAAGTAAAATGTTAATCGCTTTGATCAGTTCTAATATTTTGAAATTGGTCTATATACCAAGCGAACTTACTGTTTTTAATATAACAAAGTCTTAACCTTACCATACTTTTATATGAAAAATACTTTCATTAAGACACCCTCGATAATTGGCCAATGTGTTATACAAAAACCCACAAGTATAATAAAATATAAAATATAATATTTTGCCGGAACTTAAGAAGAAAACTAGTTGCAGACTTTAACAAGCGAACGTCCGAACACACTTTTGACGTAATCGTACACGTGTATGCGTCATTTTAAGTCGTCTCGCGCCCATATGGCGATATTTGCGAGATATGCAAAGGTATACATTCCCTATCTCCCTTGCGAAACAAATGTAGACACCAGGACAGCGCATGCCGATTGAATCAACATCAATTAGACACTATCTCAACTTCTCTCGGAAGCATTCAGCGACGCTGCAATTAATGTGCTAAGGCTGCTCGTACAAATAACCACCACTGTCTATAGCCAATCAACAGCTGGGTGAACTGGAGCAATGTAGAGTGAAAAACATGATTCGAGCGCGGGTTCTCTTAGTCCCCTGTGAACTATTCAATATACACCCGGTAGGGCAAGGGTGGTTTTTGTTCCGCAAACTTGCACAAACATTCCTTCTAAAATTATACAAGATTGACGGCGCAGTACACTTGGTGTACTATACTGTTGACGTACTACTAGAACAGCAAGACGCCACCCCGACAGTAGTTAACTAAAACAGTGGGCATTTTGACAACACTGGTGCTCCATTCCAACAATGGAATACCACTGTAAACTTGTGTGTACAGCCCCGCCACGGTGTAACGTAGAATACCACTGTAAACTTGTGTGTACAGCCCCGCCACGGTGTAACGTAGAATACCATTGTAAACTTGTGTGTACAGCCCCGCCACGGTGTAACGTAGAATATCACTGTAAACTTGTGTGTACTGCCCCGCCACGGTGTAACGTAGAATACCACTGTAAACTTGTGTGTACAGCCCCGCCACGGTGTAACGTAGAATATCACTGTAAACTTGTGTGCACAGCCCCGCCACGGTGTAACGTAGAATACCACTGTAAACTTGTGTGTACAGCCCCGCCACGGTGTAACGTAGAATACCATTGTAAACTTGTGTGCACATCCCCGCCATGGTGTAACGTAGAATATCACTGTAAACTTGTGTGTACATCCCCGTCACGGTGTAACGTAGAATACCACTGTACACTTGTGTGTACACCCCGCCACGGTGTAACGTAGAATACCACTGTAAACTTGTGTGTACAGCCCCGCCACGGTGTAACGTAGAATACCACTGTAAACTTGTGTGTACAGCCCCGCCACGGTGTAACGTAGAATATCACTGTAAACTTGTGTGCACACCCCGCCACGGTGTAACGTAGAATATCACTGTAAACTTGTGTGTACAGCCCCGCCACGGTGTAACGTAGAATACCACTGTAAACTTGTGTGTACAGCCCCGCCACGGTGTAACGTAGAATATCACTGTAAACTTGTGTGCACACCCCCGCCACGGTGTAACGTAGAATATCACTGTAAACTTGTGTGCACACCCCGCCACGGTGTAACGTAGAATATCACTGTACACTTGTGTGTACAGCCCCGCCACGGTGTAACGTAGAATACCACTGTAAACTTGTGTGTACAGCCCCGCCACGGTGTAACGTAGAATACCACTGTAAACTTGTGTGTACAGCCCCGCCACGGTGTAACGTAGAATACCACTGTAAACTTGTGTGTACAGCCCCGCCACGGTGTAACGTAGAATACCACTGTAAACTTGTGTGTACAGCCCCGCCACGGTGTAACGTAGAATACCACTGTAAACTTGTGTGTACAGCCCCGCCACGGTGTAACGTAGAATACCACTGTAAACTTGTGTGTACAACCCGCCACGGTGTAACGTAGAATACCACTGTAAACTTGTGTGTACAGCCCCGCCACGGTGTAACGTAGAATACCACTGTAAACTTGTGTGCACAGCCCCGCCACGGTGTAACGTAGAATACCACTGTAAACTTGTGTGTACAACCCGCCACGGTGTAACGTAGAATACCACTGTAAAATTGTGTGTACAGCCCCGCCACGGTGTAACGTAGAATATCATTGTAAACTTGTGTGTACAGCCCCGCCACGGTGTAACGTAGAATATCATTGTAAACTTGTGTGTACAGCCCCGCCACGGTGTAACGTAGAATACCACTGTAAACTTGTGTGTACAGCCCCGCCACGGTGTAACGTAGAATATCATTGTAAACTTGTGTGTACAGCCCCGCCACGGTGTAACGTAGAATATCATTGTAAACTTGTGTGTACAGCCCCGCCACGGTGTAACGTAGAATATCATTGTAAACTTGTGTGTACAGCCCCGCCACGGTGTAACGTATAATATCATTGTAAACTTGTGTATACAGCTCCGCCATGGTGTAACGTGGAATACTGAATACACACAAAAGTAATGATTCTGCAGTCATAGGAGTTTGCCACATCTTAATTGTGACATACAGACATAACATAACACCCGACAAGGAACGAAAGATTTGCATATATTTATTTTCCATGAACATAAATTAAGCGTTCTACAAGAGCAGACGTCACAAAAACACAAGCGAAATGAGAGCATTCGTCGATACCCGTGTATGTTTCGAAACACCCGAGGATTGTGCTGCCTTGCTAACTAAATGTGTTAGTTACTCTTCTATCTGATAATAATAATAATAATAATAATACTAATAATAATAAATAACCTCATGTATACAAATGCATATATAATACTATTTTAGAAGCAGTAAACAACAATAACGCCATTGTCTTAGTGTAATCGTCCACCGTTTAACATCTTCAAAAGAAACGGAGCATACCAAATCAATACACGTTGTGGTGTAACTATATCTAGTTTGTTGTGCTTTTGAATTCCAACATCGGGCGTATATAACTTTTTGTGGACATTAAATGTACATTTACTGAAAAACCACGTGTCCCTTGTCTCCAACAAAAATCATGTTCGTTTGACTGTGGTTCATAATCATGATATTTGACTCAACTACACAATCACCTTTCTTTGATTCAAGCATGAAATCCTGTTCCTTTAACTCAGGCATATATTTACATTTCTCTAACTCACACAGGCACATAACCATGCTCCTTTGTCACGTACACATTGTCGTGTTATCTTGAATAAGACACACAATCATATCACCCTAACCCAGACACATAATTATATTCCTTTGACTCACGATCATGCACGTTTGACTGTGTCACAAAACTACGCCATCTAATTCTGACTAATCACTAAGATACAAATCACTGGCGACAGTTCTCACGGATATAAATGTATTTACAATATGGTAAACCTACAGTAGTTACACCGACCCGGTTTAATATTGGTGGGTGCTGTTACATTTTGCTTCCTTATATGTCTCATAACAAACACTATTCAATCGAACATAGTTGCACAATGTTCAATTTAACATATGCACACTATTTAATAAGTCTTCGAAATTTCACGTCGATGCGCACTGATCAGTTCGAATAAGTCACGTGGTGCAAACGCGATGTCACGTGATCAGTCAAAACTCGTTGCGCGCCTGCGCGATGATGTTGTACGGTTTTGCCCGCCAGGAGTTACCGAGGTCTCCATCGAGTGAGACCGGAAGTGTGACGTCATCGGGGAAACGGAAGGTGCACCGTTGCATGAGCGTCGTGAAGAGCATGAACACCTTCAATGTCAACACGTACACCATTAGTATATTGAATGGAAACACGTACAACATTCGCTTATAGGCTACAGCGTAAGCTCCTACGTCACCAAATACAGAACAAAGATACGACATCAACGTAATTATGTAAAGTAAACGCGTACAATGTACACCGTACGACACACACTATTATTGTTTGTTTTTAAATGCATCATTAAAAAGACGGGCTTGTATTAGAGGAAGAATTCGAGTGAATAATTGTCCAGTCAGATGCAACTTAATAGAGTTAGGTAAACACTTATACTTATACTTATACTATGTTCAACACGAGCACATAAGTCGTAAGTATGAATATAATATTTTTTTGAATAAAATTATATTACACAATACAAATCATAGTACAATTTAACTACACATTTTAAGGTAACGTTTTGTCTATAATTATGTTATAATGTAATGAAATGTTTACTGTAAGATATTGATGATTATTGTAAGATATGTACTAACTATAATTTAGGCAAAAGAAATTTGCCCGGATACCATGTTCAAAAGTAGCCCTGACATTGTTTATGAACAAAAAATAGTAACACACGCGCGCGCACACACACACGCACACACGCACACACGCACACACGCACACGCGCACGCGCACGCGCACGACGCGCACGCGCACACGACACAGACACAGACACAGACACAGACACAGACACAAACACAAACACAAACACAAACACAAACACAAACACAAACACACAAACACTAACACGCAAACACGCACACAGGCACGCACGCACGCACGCACGCACGCGCACACGCGCACACACACACACACACACACACACACACACACACACACACACACACACACACACACACACACACACACACACACACACACTTTAACGTATAACCGATGTAGCCAATAAACGATGGCGACACGTCGACAAAACAGCAGCCAACCGGAAGTCGTCACACACCTGCAGCCGGCCGATATCCTCGCCAATGCATCGCCTCTTTCCGAGCCCGAACTGGAGCAAGTTGGCCGCCTTCAGTTTCCCCTCCCTGGACACGAATCGCTCCGGCTGAAACTCCTGTGGGTTCTCCCACAGTTGCTCGTCCCGACAGAGGGAGTACAAGTTGAAGAAGACCATGGTGTCACGTGGGATGACGTAACCGTTCAGACTCGTGTCACACGTTGTGCTGTGGGGCAGCAGCAATGGCAAGACGGGAGAGTGACGCATCACCTGTACACACAGAACCATTGTCACCCGACATGTCGCTTCTACACGCGCACGTGGTTATAAATAAAACAATATAGCGCCACAATCACATGGCGCTTTATGGTGCAATGATACTAAATCCACAGGCACTTATTTAGAACATTAAAAACTATTCAAGTTAGATAATTTAAAAACAAAACAACAAATAGCCGTCAATTGAATTAAGTAGTTAAAATACAATAAAATAACATTAAGGCTAAAAAGTATATGTACAATAAATACTTTAAGTAATGCATTATATAAAAAAACCATCACATAATAGTAGTAATAAAGAAAATAGCTGAGATTAAAATAGTAAGATAAAATGTACATGCATGATACTAAATAAACTAACCTAATAGAAATAAATATTGAATGCTATTAAAACGGTTCACATATCGATTTGTTGTTGTTTACACTGTATATTGCTGCCGGTACATGTGGTATATTTTAGTGATTAAAGACCGAATACCAGCTCCTAGGTTTAATGTTTTGTTTAGTATTACGTTCGCGGAACCACATCATGCATGTTGAAATTGCGCTGCCTGCGAATTTGTGTTTAGCGCTTTATTAAACTCGGAACAATGTTCGCAATTTCAAAGATCTCGCCTGCAACATGTTCAAAAATGATCAACAAAACATCCAGTTTCAAAACAAAATTAAGTGGCAGTAATGCCGAGGCGAGCAGAATTAACCGCAGTACCATTTTGATGTTTAACTTTCCCACGTTCTAGACAGCAGACTTTCCGTTATAAATCACTGCTCGGCCAATTCTGAACAGAGGAACTGGCACCCTTTCCCTTTAGCAATACACACTCGGGTGTTGTACACGATTACATAACTGGAAAATGGTAACACTTAACTGGATAAATAGTTCGTATGAATAACAAATTGCTATATTTTGTAGTCAGATTGCCTTTTTGAATTTTCAGATTTAACGGATGAAATTGTAACACTCTGACGTTGGAATTTGCAGATATCTAATGCGCCTGTGAAAAATGAAACATAGCCCAATATCTGCGGAACTACAATCAGTCTTCTTTGACCTTAAAATTGACCATAAACAGATTGCCCAGAAATGCCAAAAACGTGGGGAGAAAAAGGAGGTAAGGAAGCAGAGAATGCAATCGGAGGACTGCGGTACGACAGATTTGGAAAGAGTGGCAGGAGAATGGAGAACAACAGCAACAGGTAGAAGCGATTGGAGACTGTTGATAGAGAACGTAGTGAGAGAAAAGTGAGGAAAGAAAAGATGGAGAAAAAGACGACGGTAACCACGGCCAAACCCATCCCTGACGACCGGGATGTCAAGAGAAGAACAACAAATTGTGGGCATCTTTCTTGAAGGTTAATTGTATGCTCACTCTGTCACCATAGCAATATTAGGATGCAGAAGTAGAGCACTGGTGATGTTGCCGTACCTCGATGAGACAGGCGTCGGTGAAGGGGAGGCTCTCACGGTCCGACTGCTTCGGGTCACGGTCACGGCCGATGATGTCATCAATCTCCCTTTGAACGCGCTCCTGAGAGAAAGGACACTACAGATTATGACACAATAGGGGACCGACTTTTTCAACATAAATTATAAATTATTATATATATATATCATTTATCATTTTAAAGAACATTATATGTATATAATATATATATATATATATATATATATATATATATATATATATATATATATAGAGAGAGAGAGAGAGAGAGAGAGATACATTTTATTTTATTTCATTTCATTTCATTTCATTTCATTTCATTTCATTTCATTTCATTTCATTTCATTTCATTTCATTTCATTTCATTTCATTTCATTTCATTTCATTTTATTTTATTTTATTTTATTTTATTTTATTTTATTTTATTTTATTTTATTGTACATATGTATTACGTGACACAAACATTCCGTGGGAGGGTGTGTGACGTAGGTGACAGAGACGTATTCCGTGGGAGGGTGTGTGACGTAGGTGACAGAGAAGTATTATGTGGGAGGGTGTGTGACGTAGGTGACAGAGACGTATTCCGTGGGAGGGTGTGTGACGTAGGTGACAGAGACGTATTCCGTGAGAGGGTGTGTGACGTAGGTGACTGAGACGTATTCCGTGAGAGGGTGTGTGACGTAGGTGACAGAGTCGTATTCCGTGGGAGGGTGTGTGACGTAGGTGACAGAGAGGTATTCTGTGGGAGGGTGTGTGACGTAGGTGACAGAGACGTATTCCGTGGGAGGGTGTGTGACGTAGGTGACAGAGTCGTATTCCGTGGGAGGGTGTGTGACGTAGGTGACATAGACGAATTCCGTGGGAGGGTGTGTGACGTAGGTGACAGAGACGAATTCCGTGGGAGGGTGTGTGACGTAGGTGACAGAGACGTATTCCGTGGGAGGGTGTGTGACGTAGGTGAAAGAGACGTATTCCGTGGGAGGGTGTGTGATGTAGGTGAAAGAGACGAATTCCGTGGGAGGGTGTGTGACGTGGGAGGGTGTGTGACGTAGGTGAAAGAGACGTATTCCGTGGGAGGGTGTGTGACGTAGGTGACAGAGACGTATTCCGTGGGAGGGTGTGTGACGTAGGTGAAAGAGACGTATTCCGTGGGAGGGTGTGTGGCGTAGGTGACAGACACGTATTCCGTGGGAGGGTGTGTGACGTAGGTGGCAGATACGTATTCCGTGGGAGGGTGTGTGACGTAGGTGACCGACACGTATTCCGTTGGAGGGTGTGTGACGTAGGTGACAGTGTGAGTGCATTCGTTAGAAAATGGTAGCTCGAGGAAGGGAAAGTGCGCACGGTCTAACAGCAAATAAGCGTACTATTGCTACGTGATACCACGCAATAATAAATAGTTGTGCTCTACCAGCATCCGGAAATATATTTTATTAAAATTTATATTCTTATATAAAAGGAATGTTATTTAGGTAGTTCAATCAGGAGAACGATTGGTAATTCAAAATATAAAAAACTGTGCTAGTATTTTGTTTACTCTAGTTACAAGGTTTTGCAGTGGATATTCAAGTATATTGAGATAAGACCCAAGCCCTGCAGCTCTCTGTACGTATACATTGTATGTCTGGCAGCAATCACTTGTCAACATCATGAAGTCAAAATGGGGATTGTGTTATCGAAACTGGGTTAACATTTCGAACGTGCACGAATGGTTGGGCCAATTGGAGATGGCGTAACGAACTTGCAAGAAAGGACAAGCCAATGAGAGCTAGCGTAACGAACCTGCACGAGGGGATTGGCCGCCATGTAGAGCAGCGCCCAGTGGACGATGTTCGTGGTTGTCTCGATGCCTGCCCCCTATCACGTCCTGCACGGTTTGAAGCAGCTGGGAGCGAGTGATGTTGCTGTCCCTGAGCACGTCTTCGCCGAGTCCGTCGGCCAGTGTCAGCCAGATGTCCATGAGGTCACGTGAGTGCCCGTCAGCCCGGTCCTTAATGTGGCACTCCACCCGCGGCTGGACCAAAGTCGTCAGTCTTCCCGTCAAGCGCTGAAAGATAGTAATCTATGCGTTAATGGTGTAACTTTCTCTTCTCTCTCTCTCTCTCTCTCTCTCTCTCTCTCTCGCTCTCTCCTCTCTCTCTCTCTCTTCTCTCTCTCTCTCTTCTCCTCTTCTCTCTCTTCTCTCTCTTCTCTCTCTTCTCTCTCTCTCTCTCTCTCCTCTCCTCTCTCTTCTCTCTCTCTCTCTCTTCTCTCTTTCTCTCTCTCTCTCTCTCTCTCTCTCTTTCTCTCTCTTCTCTTCTCTCTCTCTCTCTCTCTCTCTCTCTCCCTCTCTCTCTCTCTCTCTCTCTTCTCTCTGTTTCTCTTTCTCTCTGTCTCTCTGTCTCTCTGTCTCTCTGTCTCTCTCTCTCTTCTCTCTCTCTCTCTCTCTCTCTCTTCTCTCTTCTCTCTTTCTCTCTCTCTCTCTCTCTTCTCCCTCCCTCCCTCTTTCTCACTCTCTCAAACATAATTGTTTGTGTGCTTAATTATAATATATTAAGGAATCCATCCGGCTCAGTAAACAACACAAATACTGGAAGAGGCAGACTGGGCTGGCGGTTCAGCCACTCCTGGCAGACAATCTGTTAGTTTTACCAATTCGTAAGCAAAAGAATTAAATTAACTATACAGTTCTTGCAGAAATAAAACACAGATACACTCATACGCACACACATTAGCCGGAACTGGCACAACACAACACAAAGATAACACTCACTAGTCACAGTACGTTATTAGTATTTCAAGTCGTTCGTAGATCGGGCTTTCGCCAAAGTGGCCCCTCTACTGTGGACACAGTTGCCGCAGTCAGTTAGACAGTGTGACACATACCTCGTCGTTTAAGACAACGCTTAAGACATATATTTTTATAACAGCATTTAGCTTAAACAAGTGGCACACAGTTACAAACGTTTTGTTCTGCATTTGAACAGAACAAAGGACTGCATACAACGGTTGATAAGACATTATTAATTATTATCGTGATTGCGGTGTTCCTCACCTTCAGGTGATCCACGTAGCGGGACAAGAGACGCTCGGTGCACGGGAACAGGTCGATGATGCCGAGCTTCGGCTGCAGCGCCTGGAAGCCGTTGAAGTTGTCCCGTAGTTGCTCGCACAGCACGTCCTCGCTCGGCCGACACGCACGACCGAAGCACAGCCGAAACAACACGTGCATGACGGTCTCCTGTAGGTCCTCGTACGGGTCAAAGGGCTTCCCCTTGCGCTCATCCATTCTCCGCAGCAAGCAAATCGCCTCCTCGGATATGAGTGCGTCGGTCGGGCATTCCCTGTCCTTCAGCAGCGTTGAGATGCCGCGGTGAGCGATCCGCCGATGCATGTGCCAGTTGCTCGTGTAAGGAGCAAAGGCGACGCTGTGTCCCTGTACGGCATGGCGGAAGGACACGATGTCCGGCCGACCGGCGAAGTCACCCGATTTTTTCACCAGCGCCGTACGGATGGCCTCCTGCCCGTTGATGATGACGACGTCGCGCAGGCCCATGCGCAGCTTGTACACGTCGCCGTAGCGCTTCCGGTAGTCGTTCATCGTAACGAAACAGCGTGGCCCGAGTAAGGGAAGATGGCCGAGTACAGGGAGACCCCAGGGACTCGGCATGGCGAGTTTGCCGCGGCGAGTCACCATCAACCACCCGAGGAGAAACGTCGCCACGAAAACAAACGCTTCTGTAGATGACCAAGCAAGCAGACTGTACTGCCCGAGAAACGCCATTGTTGCAAATTCTGCGGGAGCGAAATATCTAGGAACACCCGCCGGACCTCAACAAAGCAGTCGTTTCAGTTGCCGTCGCTGGAAAATAAAACAGTTCTGCACGGTTGTCAGAAGAGCGTTCAAATGCTTTCCACTTCGGCCAACTGAATTCACTTACTTATATTATTCGTGGTTGTTTTCAAACGGTTTGTACTTCTCGCTGTGCAGTTCAGTTGCAAGCAATGTCCTCTGCGCGTGATGTCCAGCGCCGGGCTATTAATCGGTGACGACCTGGGCGTGTGGCTCACGGTCCGCTGCGATGTAAACACTGCGAGTGGCCGAGTAATTGTTAGATGACCACAACAAGTGACCGTAGACCTGGCGAGTGGGCGCGCTCCGTCTGGACGAGTTTGCCAGGCGAGGCATATAAATAGCACCGCGGCGCCATCATCGTCGCCGTTTCTTATTGTCATTGGCGTCGGCACTCCAAATCTGGTGAGTGTTCGACTTTGCAGACTGGTTGCTGCACCGCCTACCGTCCAGGGGTCCGGCTCCAGCCCAGCCAATGGCAGCGCGTGTTTGCCGGCGCATGCGTGCGGATGCATTGCTCACGTTGAACACGCCACGCTCCAATCGTTCGAGTACCGCTTCTAGTTTCAGCACTTTCCCTTCGAGGTTACGGCGAAATTTACGAAAACTTGACACATGGGCGAATTTTCCCTACCGAGTGTAGATCGTGTATCACCAAGACAGCGGATGATGTAGTAAGAGTCGCAGAAATTACGCAGGAAATGAAGAATCGGTGGCCCTGGAAAATGGCAATCAACAACTGTTTGGGGTGTGTAAATAGCCGCTAGCAGTGACGAATATGTTAGCTACGTACGTAATGCTCAGTCAGCGTATTATTTACTGTATTTTTGTTGGGACATCCCAACATCATTAAAACTGCGCAAATGCATACAAAATACACTTAGCCAAAGCAATGACACAAATGAGCGTTGTAATTCGTCCTGGACAGCGCCGAAAAAAGAAAACATTACTCCCATGCTTGCTGCGTGTTTACTCAAGGTGACACTAGTTGTCAGTGTATGCACCTCGTGTAAGCCTAAATTTGACAACAATAGCTAGCATATTTATTCGTTAATGTGTTTTGACAAACAAACTAATATCTGGCTTCCAATGTGATCACCAATGAAACTGTCGAAAATGATTGTAAAAGTTCCCGTTTTCGTTATCTAATCAATTATTAATATGTAGCACTAACACGATCATGTACACTGCATACATGTACGGTTGTGTACAATGTGTATGCGTAAATATCATACCCTTTGACTTGGCAATGATTAAATGCATATACAATATCAATGTCACCACATGCACCGAAATGTAGCACCGATGTAGGGGCCTATATATAAAAGCAATGACATATGCAAATTATATTCAAATTGGGGTAACATTTAAAAAATACTAATCCTGCGAAAATTGAGAATGAGTAAGGTAAAATGCGCCAATTAAATAACTTCTCCCGAATAACTGCAGGTGAGATATTTATCTGGGAATACGCTTTTTTCATATTGCTATATACCTTCAAAATATATTTACTCTAGTGTATTAATATTATATTTTAAAATGTCCCACGGCCCGACGTGTACATTAGAGCGTGACCAGAGTGCATGCAATTAAACGGCTTTAGCGTCTAAAACATTTGCAACAGTACGCAACAGTCCTATAATGTTACAATAATTATTAAGCGATATATCTTATAAGCAGTTTTTGTTGTAGCCTGTCCTGTATATCGTGCACCTCGCAATAACAACTCGTCAGAGATGTTTTTACTTTTGTCGGCTTGTCTATGACATTTATTACTATTTAACGGTTGCAGTTTTTTGGTATGTTCGCGGTGAATGCAAAAACAACACTATAGGTGTGCTGACGGAATGACATTCTACAAATATGACGTAGTCTGACTGCGTGTTTGTTTTTGGGTGTTTGCGTATTTGCGCATGCGATCGTGCGTATGTATGCAGTTGCAGTCATATGTCATTTACGTAGGTTTATGTTTTCGTCACACAAATATCTAAAAAAGCTTATATGTATATTTACGTCAGTTATCCATACTATTATCTAAAATATTGTTTAATATATATATATATATATATATATATATATATATATATTTTAATATATATATATATATATAATATATATATATACATATAAATAATATATATATATATATAATATATATATATATATATATATATATATATATATATATATATATATATATATATTTAAACAATATATATATACATATAAACTTTTTTTTTAATATTGTGTGACGAAAACATAAACGTACGTAAACGATATATGACTGCAACTGCATACATACGCACGATCGCATGCGCAAATACGCAAACACCCAAAAACAAACACGCAGTCAGACTACGTCATATTTGTAGAATGTCATTCCGTCAGCACACCTATAGTGTTGTTTTTGCATTCACCGCGAACATACCAAAAAACTGCAACCGTTAAATAGTAATAAATGTCATAGACAAGCCGACAAAAGTAAAAACATCTCTGACGAGTTGTTATTGCGAGGTGCACGATATACAGGACAGGCTACAACAAAAACTGCTTATAAGATATATCGCTTAATAATTATTGTAACATTATAGGACTGTTGCGTACTGTTGCAAATGTTTTAGACGCTAAAGCCGTTTAATTGCATGCACTCTGGTCACGCTCTAATGAACACGTCGGGCCGTGGGACATATTAAAATATAATATCAATACACTAAATATGTTTTGAAGGTATATAGCAATATGAAAAAGCGTATTCCCAGATAAATATCTCACCTATAACTATTTAATTGGCGCATGCTACCTGCCAAACAATACAACTTGATGCCATAGCCTTTACTCATTCTAAATTTTCGCAGGATTAGTATTACAAAAATGTTACCCCAATTTTAATATAATATTTGAATATGCCATTGCCTGTATATATAGGCCCCTACTACCAGTTCCGTAGCAAATTGTTTATGCGGCAAATGTATATTAACTAAGAAAAAGTCAGAAATAGCTAACCTATATATTTTTCCAGAACAAGCGACAGTAGATGTTGTAAAGCACAACGGAATATGTATATTTTATATGTTATGTTGTAATCATAGTATAGTTTGCAAATGTTATTACGAGGGTATAGTAGACCCATATATCGAGCAAAGCGCATTACATCTGTAAATTGTAGTTGACGAGTTTTACGTAAACTAGTTTATATAATATTTATGTTACACATACGAATATAGAAAATATACAAAGAACGATCTTGAACATTAATAAGATCAGTATTGGATTTTAAAATCATACAATTATAACTACTGAAGGCGCTTTACCATAAAAGAATAACACACACACACACACACACACACACACACACACACACACACACACACACACACACACACACACACACACACACACACACAACACACACACACACACACACACACACACACACACACACACACACACACACACACACACACATACATATATATATATATATATATATATATATATATATATAATAATTTCATATTAATTATATATATATATAATATATATATATAAATAACTTATATATAATATATAATATATATATATATATATATATATTTATATATATATAACATACTGTTAATATAATGTTTTATATATATATATATATATATATAATATTATTTTGTTTATTACGTAGTTACTTATACTCAACACTAGTAGGAACAGCCTTGCCTTACATTACTTCACCACCCGCCAAATGACGTTTAATATATCCGAAATTGTGTTTGCCATTCTGGCTGTTCAAATGTTCGAATTGTGATCAAAATATTCTTATTCCAAAGACTGTTATTGGGGCATGTACAGATACATAATAATAAACATATGCAAACACAGTCGGCCCAGTTCACTTCCGTCCGTCCGTGTTTTTCAGTCGTGACGAACACAATAAATGTTTTTATTAATTAATTAATATTGCAGACGAGACGATAAACACGAGAAAACGTCTCACTTGTTGTTGTAGCTCGTCTGTGCGATATGCAGGACGCCAGACAGCTAAACCGTTTTTATAAGATCTATGTCGTATAGACAAAAACACACCAGTAAACTGCTTCAGCTCTCCGACAAGATTCGCGGAAAACATTTTATAGGAAAACACGTATGTCGGAAAGTCTGTGGGAGGAAGCAACTATTTAAAAATGCAGTTGCAGAGAATAAGCATGATCCGCTCCAAACATTATTTCAAGTTGGTATAAGAGTAAATAAACGATATAGACTATATTTTAATTGGAATAATGGTATCAGAATGTTTTAATGGTTATTGTCATATGCTGGATAATAAGCTTACAATTATAAATATTTATAATATTATTTATTTTATTTTGTTATTTTAAATTTATTTATTTCCGATTTGTCATCATTGTTATTCTGTTAATGGACCGCATTCAAGAATAAATGAATTACATATTCTCGTAGTTCAGTGACGTTGTCAGAAGACGCATTGTTATATTTACAAATACATTGCATATCATTGTAGAGAAACCGGCGCAAATAACAAGACTTAAAAGAACGCTAATAAGAAATAAAACGAGTGGTCATATTTATCTCAATATCCGACATTGATGTTCACAGTGTACGTGAACATGAAAGAATTTTTTCCGTTCCATTAGACCATTATTAGCAGGATGTTCACAGAAGCGGTTGTATTGGGATTTAATTTGTAGTTTTTGATCGAGCCAATTACTAAATAAAATGTGACAGTAGGTTTACAAAAGGAATATACTGTTTACAATTTGGATAGTTTATAGGCGCGATTTTAAATTGGGAATACTTGGGAATGGTTTATGTTAATGCATTCGTTGTAGTACAGTAATAATAACAACATATCAATACATAGTAATAAATAAAGGAAGAGACATTACACCTTCAAATAGTTTAGGATGTTAACATATGATAGATGGCAATACATTTCCCTAACCACTAATAATTATGTGCAAAACGATTTGCATCCTGGTAAACGGAAAACACGGAACGGTAAACGGACATCCAATAGCGATAGTTGACATCTGTGTAACGTCTGCATCCATAGGCGTCTACATCAAGAGTAACGGTTTTGGACGGAGTTGATCAATGCCAAACGCGAGACTGTGATAAATATTGTGCACTTAAATTAGGCGTACGAGAAAAAATACCTACATTAGGCGGACTACCACTGCGTGTTTTTCTCTTCGGCAAAAATGCGCATTACTCAATTCAAGTTGTTTTCGTCAGATCCGACCCAGTCACTGCCACGGCTGGCACCTCGCTCCAGACGCCGATGCTCCGGTACACTCCCACCGGCCGCTACCGTCATGCGCGAGAGTAGCTAGGCACGTTCGTAGGAATATTTACGAAATGTTCTTGGTAAGGTTAGCTGCGTAGCCTTTCTAGTGTGATTTAATATCGATTATAATATGTTTATTAGTAAAGCAAAATAGTAGTAATACTATAATAACATCCGTTTATAACGAATACGCGTCCCCGATTCAGCTTGGTTTGATTTATGTATCGGATGATAAGGAAAATCGGATATTCTACGTCGAGCAGCTTTGTCCATGCTATACCTTTCGCTAAAGCGATAATTTCTGTGTCTGTTTTCGCCGTCAGACAAGCGGGTATGTACGAGGAGTCAAGGTATGGCCGAGTGATGCGAATACCAAAGGGCAGTTCTGCTGTGGATAAATTGTGTTTGATAGATGGGGAGTCCCAGTTTTCCCCTCTCGTGCCTGGGCCAATTTAGTGGGCAGTTGTAGCTACTGCATGTGTACGTGCATGTATCGTGTTAAGGAAAACAAAAGGATACTATTCGGTGATATGCTCATACAAGGGTTAATACAAAATAATAATTAGTGGTATATTCAGAATTGTGTCTACCATTGAATACGCTGATAAAATATATGCTAGTAGACATATCCACCACTGTCTATAGCTGAGTGAACTGGAACAATGCAGAGTGAAAAAACGTGCCCTCACTTTCACACTGCAGCACTGGATTCGAACCTCGAACTCTCGACTCTTGGTCAAGAGTACGAAGCTCTCCCCCAGAGCCACTCAGTCCGACCTTCTACACTGTGGCCATGACGCGAATAAATGACTAATAAAAACCATCGATTTCCTGTCGTCGTGACATGAGTTCCTTCGATTATCTGTTCATATTTGTTTACATTGTCATGTCATAGTGTTTGGTATCTGCATGGCTGTCCTTTAAAATGCAGGACTGCCTCCTCCTCCTCATCCTCCTCTCCTATTACTACTACTACTACTACTACTACTACTACTACTACTACTACTACTACTACTACTACTACTACTACTACTACTACTACTACTACTACTACTACTACTACTACTACTACTACTACTACTACTACCTACTACTACTACTACACTACTATACACTTACTACACACTACTACACTACTAACTACTACCTACTAACTATACACTACCACTACTACCACTACTACCACTACTACACTACTAACTACCCACTACACCACTACTACCACTACACCACTACTCACTACCACCACTACCACCATACCACCACTACCATCACCTACCACCACTACCACTACTATCTACTCACTACCACTACCACCACTACCACCACTACCACCACTACACACTACCACATACCACCACTACCACCACTACCACCACTACCACCACTACCACCACTACCACCACTACCACCACTACCACCACTACCACCACTACCACCACTACCACTACCACACTACCACCACTACCACCACTACCACACTACCACTACTACCACCACTACCACTACCACTACTACCACTACTCCCTACTACACTACTACTACTACTACTACTACTACTACTACTACTACTACTACTACTACTACTACTATTACTATAGATGTCATGTAATCATTATGGAAATTTACTGCAAATTAGAGTATTATAGAAACTCTGTCCCGATGTATAACACCTATTAGGTAAACATTATTTCAAAAAACAGATAATTTTATAGGCATATGTGTGTTTTAAAAAAGACAAATAGGCCATATGTGAATAATGCCTGTTAAGATATCGAGACTATTTAGTACAGGTAATGTCCAAATGAACTAAGCACAAACCCATCAGATCGTTGTTGTCGTACGAAGGCGGCTAGGCAAGAGGTTAACTTAGGAGTATTTCAGTTACCGGAAACTTGCATCACTTATATTATACTCAACAGTGAAGTCAGCATTGACAGCCACAGTAAGCAAAAACTGACACATCGAAAGCATATATCTGATCACGCATGGTGCGCGCCAGTTTGCCGCCTAGTTGTGGGCTCTCGCAACCCGCTGCCTAGTCACAGACCTCCGGGTTTACGCTGTCGCCCGGCACCCGAAATAACTGGCACTATATTTGAATAATCGAATGAACTATATAGCACTATATTAATATTTATAAAGCGCAATATCCACTATGCTTAGACCGCTGTACAACAAAATGAAACTACTCAATGTTTGTTATAAAAGCTGTACAAATTAATAATGTTCAGACAAAGTTAATTAGTCATTAAAACTGTTAATTAAATTCTATAAATAAGTAAAGTTAGATAAATAATAATGTACACTGGTAAATACTCTACTTACATGCGTGCCAGAAACGACACGCACGCATAAATAAATAAATATTGATGCATACATCGAAAACAATATATGTGTATAAAAGTAAGAGATTTAGGCAAACGTCATCAGATGTGACGGAATATTTAAAATGTCAGCAGTAATGTGCGTTTCTGGGAGCCAACAAAATTCCGCAGCATTTGATATCAATGGGCAGTGCCTTCCGTAACCGAGGCCGAGCAATATGAATTGAGCGTTCATCGAAATATACTAGTTTCGTTCGTGGAGCGTCAAGCAAATGTTGCTCAGATGAACGTGTGCGTCCTGGAAACTGTCTCGTACAAGTTTGCCAGTTACAGGGACGCTGTCCCGTGTAGACATTTGTACACATGGAGAATGATTTTGATCGATTCAGCATTTGACTGGCAGCCAGTGGAAGTCTTTCAGAACTGGCCTTATGGGGTCAAAGCTAGGGGGGAAGCGATTATTCTGACTGCAATGTTTTAGATTAGCTGGAATTTGTGAATCTGGTCACGTGGTAGTAGCGCGTTATCATAGTCCAATCTAGATGTGAAGAAAGCTTGCACGTATGATTTAGTTGCATACATTGTGATGTATCCCATGATATGGCTATTGCAGTGAAGCTGCATAAAATATTGTTCTGTTCGGCAAGCGGTACTTCTGTGGTTAACCATCTATCTCTCTATGAAGAGTTTGGGATGCTGAATCGCACAATAACCGACAAGTATTCAGTTGCAGTGTTTACAAATAAATGTTACTTTCATGAAGTAGTAGTAGTAGTAATAGTAGTAGTATTAGTAGTAGTATTAGTAGTAGTAGTAGTAGTAGTGAGTAGTATTAGTAGTAGTAGTAGTAGTAGTAGTAGTAGTAGTAGTAGTAGTAGTAGTGTTGTTGTTGTTGTTGTTGTTGTTGTTGTAGTAGTAGTAGTAATAGTAGTAGTAGTATAGTATTAGTAGTAGTATATAGTATTAGTATAGTATAGTAGTAGTAGTAGTAATAAGTAGTAAGTATGCAACATACAGTACATATTATATATTATTATTATTAAGTTAGTTAGTAGTATAGTTGTAAGTATAGTAGTATATTGTATAGTAGTGTATGTAGTAATATAGTATAATAATATAATAATAATATAGTAGTAGTATATAGTAGTAGTAGTAATAATATATATAATATATTAGTAGTAGTAGTAGTAATAGTAGTAGTAATAGTATAGTAGTATATATAGTAGTAGTGTAGTAGTAGTAGTAATTAATGTATAGTAAGTATTTAGTATAATATTAAGTAAAGTAGTAATAATGAATGTAATATTATGTGGTAGAATAGATAAGTAGAATAGTAGTATATAGTATATAAAAATATAGTATAAAGTAGAATAAGAAAGTATAGATGATATATAAATAGTAGAGTATAGTAGTATAGACAACAACAGCAGCAGTATATAGTAGTAGTATATAGTAATAGTAGTAATATAGTATATATAATAATAGTTTAGTAATAGTAGTATAGATAGTGTAGTATGAAGTAGTGGTGATATATAGTAAAGTCAGTAGAGTTAGTGTAGAATAGTAATAGATATTATGTGTATAGATATGGAGCAGTGAGTATAGTAGCTATGGAGTATAGTAGTAAGGTATAATATATAGTGTAGTATAGTAATGTAATATAGTAGTGGTAGTAGTAATAATATAGTAATATAGTGAAGTAGTATAGTATATATAGTTATATGGAGTATATATAGTATAGTAGTATAATATATATTGAGTATATAGTAGTATACATATTATAATAGTGTATGAGTAATGAGTATGTAATGTATTAGTTAGTAGTATAGAATAAATGTAAATAGTAGTAGTAGTAGTAATAGTATAATAAAGATACAGTAGAGACAGTAGTAGATAGTAGTAGTAGCAGCAGTAGAAACAGTAATTAGTTGACACTATTGTAGTGTAGTATAGTAGTAGTAGTAGTAGAGTAGTAGTAGTATAGTAGTATAGTAGCAAGATAGTACGTAGTAGTAATGATAGTAGTAGTAGTGGTGTAGTGGTAACACATGTCATAGTAGTGATTATGTAGTGGTAGTAGTGTGGTAGTGTAGTAATGATAGTGTAGTGGTGGTGTAGTAGGATAGTGTAGTGTAGTAGTGTAGTGTAGTAGTAGTAGTGAAGTGTGTAGCTGGTATGTAGTAGGTTAGTGGTGTAGTAGTAGTAGTAGTGTAGTATGCAGCGCAGCGGTAGTGGTAGTGTGGTAGTGTAGTGTAGTGTGTGTAGTGTAGGTGTGTGTAGTGGTATTGTGTGGTAGGTAATCTGTATGTTGTGTGTGGTCAGTGTAGTGTGTTAGTTTGTAGCAGCAGCAGTAGTATGTGTATGTATGTGTGTAGGTATAGTGGTATAATAGTGAGTAGTGTAGTGTAGTGGTAGTGTGTAGTATGTATGGTGTAGTAGGTTGTGTAGTTGTAGTATGTGTTTGTGTAGTGGTGGTGTAGTAGTAGTAGTAGATGAGTACGTGGTTTAGTGCGTGTGCTGGTGTAGTTGGTCAGTCAGTGAGTAGTAGTAGAGGGTAAGAGTGGATAGTTAGTAAGATGTAGTGTAGTAGTAGTAGTGAGTGTGTCAGTGAAAAGTAGTCAAACGATACGTCACGTGTAGTAGAATGGCTAATAAGTAAAGTACGTAGTAGTAGTTGGTAGTAATGTGAGTAATGTAAGGTAGTAGTACGAGTGTAGTTAGTAGTAGTAGTAGTAGTAGACAGTAGTAGTAGTAGTAGTAGTAGTAGTAGTAGTAGTAGAGTAATATAGTAATAGTAGTGAGTGGTAGTAGTAGTAGTAGTAGTAGTAGTAGTAGTAGTAGCAGCAGCAGCAGTAGTAGTAGTAGCATGGTAGTAGTAGTAGCGTAGTAGTAGTAGTAGTAGTGAGTAGAGTAGTAGTAGTGGTGAGTGTGGTGCTGGTGGTGCGTGTTAGTATTGTAGTAGTAGTAGTAGTATAGTAGTAGTAGTAGTAGTAGTACGTGCAGTAGAAGGTAGTCGATGTGAGTAGTAAGTAGTACGTAAAGTAAGATAGAGCAGCTAGCAAACAGTACGAGTCAGCGTGAGTAGTAGTAGTAGTACGTGTAGTCAGTAGTAGTAGTAGTAGTAGTAGTAGTACGTAGTAGTAACACGGTAGTAGTGTGTAGCGCCTCAGTAGTAGTAGTAGTAGTAGTAGTAGTAGTAGTAGTAGTAGTAGTAGTAGTAGTAGTAGAGAGTAGTAGTAATAGTAGTAGTAGTAGTAGTAGTAATAGTAGTACAATATTTTGGATAAGATATATGGCAATTTTACCATACCATATTACCATATATTGTATCGTAATTCTATATTGTAATGACATATACGTAATGTATGGAATTATCTATTATTCCATTATATTTGTTAACGAATATAAATTCAGGGCGGAGAGAGGAAAAAAAAAAAAAAAAAAAAAAAAATTTTCCCCCAAAAAAAAAAAAAGGGGCAAAAAGAAAAAAAAAAAGATTTAAAAAAATATAAATATTTTTTTTTTTTTTTTTCCAAATTTTACCATTATTGTACGAAATTTCTATATTGTAATGACATATACGTAATGTATGGAATTATCTATTATTCCATTATATTTGTTAACGAATATATACTCCGTCAAGTGTTTATGTACCCGTTTCACTCTTTGTGATTACCAAGAGAGAAATAAAATATGATATTACAATGTGGACTGCCGGTGACGTGAACTGTTGAGAGCAGCATTCCAAACATATATGTGTATCGAATATGTGTAATATCCAATGACCAAACAATTGGGATTACTTTCTTCGTTGCTTGAGTTGAATTATTCAAACAGAATATTTGTTTTCGAGTAACAACATGTTGTTATTGAAGCATGAACTTATGAAACTGGTTTACAGGCCAAAATGGCGTTGTTCAGATAATGCAGTAGTGTGTTTTCCTAATATGTTGCTAACATTAAAAAGTGGATTATTGTCGCCAGTGGTTATCTTGTATTTTGTACTCTTTTAGGTGCAAAACACACAATATTTGCTTGTTGTTTCCCTTTAAATGTTAAATGGACAAGGGAGTAGGTACGTACTTCAAACCCGTATATTCAGAGCGTGTCCACAAGCGTTGAGATGTTATTGTCTTCACAACTGCACATATCGTTTTCGTTATGCATCAGAGATTTAATTTGCCGATGAAAAGTGTACTAGTTTCTATGTGTGTGGCAACGCGAGGTTTACAAGCAAGAAAGATCTTGGAGTCGCTCAGCTGTGTTCTTACACACTGTTGGTTTCCGAACTTTGTATTTAATCACGCAATAGGGTCCCTGCAATGGTTTCTATTCACCAGTTATTGATAACTATCTTTTTGCTCGGAGGCAAATCAGATATGATTGTGTTACCAGCTTGGGAAAACTGGGCGCTCGAAAAGTACAGAAAAGCCATAAGAGAACAAAGCTAAACCGGATATGACGACAGTTCGAAATGTTGTGACCATTACATCATTATAGCTTTTTGCGCGAACGACGAACGCTGACTCAGAACCTTTCGGAAACGCCCAGGTGAACTGTCACGTGATCGTGTCGTGGCGGGCCAAATAAGGAGTTGTCTCCGAATGATGCTACTGGGTTACTTATGGTACTAAGAAAAAAGAAAGGTAGGCACAAAAACGTAAGCAAATAAATTAGTGCGCACTACATATATTATAGGTTACTAACTATAATAGTTTGTTTGACCCATGTTACCTCACTGGTTAGCATTGTATGACATTTTCAAAGTTACAGGTCATTGCGCCATTGTCATGCAATAAGAAATTGCACACATAAGGTATCACCTTGAATGCCGCTAATGTCCAACGCCAATCAGTCTTTTTTGTTTGCAGTTTCAGTCAACATTATTTAGTATATTTCTTAGTAGCAACACTTCAAAGCTAAGAGAACTTGGATTCGAATCCTGTGCTGCCGTGTGAAACGCTGGGCAAGCTTTGTTCATTCTACATTGCTCCAGTATGAATGAGTACCTGGCTGTAGACATTGTTGGATATTTGTATGAGCAACCTTCACGCATTAATTGCAGCGCGCCTGGATGTTTCCCTGATAAGTTGAGATGGTGTTCGATTGAATAGGTCTGCCAGGGAAGTAAAGTGTAAAGCGCTTTGAGCAGTCCTAAGTACTGAATACGGTGCTATAGAAGAATTACCTTTAGATTTATCCGAGTTCAAGAATCAACTGGTTGTATAGTTTGTATTCACTAAAAAGCACTTAATAAAAGTTGCATTGCCAATTTATCTGTATTACTCTTTATTTCTTACCCGCCGCTTGGCGTAATTGCATGATCAAAACGTCAATGTTGCGATAATGGGAATGATAATTGCACATCAAGCACCGCCATGATTTATCGACAACACAATAAACATTGCACCTAGTTCTTATATGAAAACAGGTATAATTAATTTACCCATGTCACAATTTTGCGCACTTATTTGGCGTACTAGTAATGAAAATGTCAGCAGGTCAAAAGATGTGAAACATTAAATGAACGAAAAGTAATTAAGACTAATGTTTAAAAAATGTTTACCACCTTCTTGAACAAACTATTTACTCACAACATGCAAGAAAATCGTAGAAGAAATATTACACTGAATGCTTGGATAAGCATATTGTCTTACTATGAAATCAGACCCAATTGCGAATACACTGCAGTATAGACAAAAACGTATGTGTTTCATAGGTTTCGCTACAGAAATATCTTTCGGAACACCACAAACAGACTTGTTTGTCGAAAATAAGGATCCTTCAAACAAACATTTTTATCAATACGATATTCTATTGTGCTAATTTTCATATAGTATAACTGTTTGCTACGTGTGTTGTAGGTAAACAGCCATCTTCAGGTAAATGCTTTAATTTGAGAGCATTAGTGAAAACATCTCGCTAACATGTACCACTAGACGCGATATTTGGTTGTCTTTGCCTGGGTCGACGTGCTAAATGCGACCACCACGTTCTTGTGGTTTGCGGTTGGCGAGGTGAGTGCAGCACAAGAATAGAAAACCAAAGTAAAAAAGACGTGTCTGGTAATGTGAGGTTAGTGAACTTAGTTTCAGGCAAAATAGTGCAAAAAGTGTGTTATGTGGTTGTAAAACATGTAGTCTTTCTTCAGAAGCTAGCCAAGTAATAAACGCAATGGTTTATTCTCCAGACATTGCGTCTGTCTTTCGTGGTGTTAGCAATAAACGCAGGAACTTCACTGATTTATGTCCTCTTAACGATATTTAC
>JAODUO010000190.1:277500-280000 GCA_025642075.2 Ridgeia piscesae
GTCCTGTTCAAGGTTTCATATTAATTAAACATATCGTAGTTCCGATATTAAACCCATCCAAATAGTATAAGTGTCAATAATAAAAATATATGGATATATATTTAGATAGATATTTTATTTATTTCAGATCAATTGTGTATATAATAATACAATAGACACAGTATTGACTATAATTATATGTAATGATTGATCTTTGGAGACCAGCAAGACCTATAAAAATCGCTGTCGTGCTGGCCACCATGACGAATTCCTACACATACGTCTGTACATGTACGTATTACTGATGTTCAATAATAAAAATAGCGCATGGTACATTGATACAATGCTTCAATCCTAATTCGTCACACAAACCCTACCACTGAATCATAAATGTGTTTTCAATATGACACCAACGTGTCATTGTGAGGATCTGTCTACATTGAATAAAGGTACAGCAGCCAAATTCAACTTAAAACAATAAGTCGAAATATTATCTTATCACGTACGCTGTGATACATCCATCCAATGCGTGCTATACAAATCAGTGTTTGTAATTAAAGGCCATTGTGTTTAGTACGGAATATATATCATGGCGAACAGCATAATGCAACAATGGTATAATTACTTACTGAGTGATCGTAACAGAAATCTTACGCTTTCACCAGTAACAAGCTAATTGCTATTTTGAGTCATTCATTAGGTTGGCTGACCTTTTTAGTTGAGATATAATGTTCCTCGCATAACGGTGTCATAATTTCCAATGGACTCCTGCATGTAATTTAATCCAGCCTACCTATTATGTCTGGTAAGCATCAAGTCGAAATGCCAATGTAGATATCAAACTATCATAAGTACACACATTTGCTGTATATAGATATACATATATAACATTTTGTCAACATGTTTGTTATTGACATAAATTTGAATAAATGTAGTTCTTACCGTTTTTTAGGTTTTCCCATTACTAGTTATTAATATTTTTGTAATGCACAAACTGAAGTTATTTAACAATCTTCCCATATAGTGATCATGCACAGAGTGTGTTGCTAGTGGAAATGCAATGTTAGTTACTGTAGAATATATCACTCATTAAACATTCCGCTATGCTATACGTTAACTAGGCCAACGGCGTTATGAGAAAACAAATATTAAAATTGTTGCAAAACAAGCCTCCGAACAACACGTCCATGTTCTCCTGTGTGCGGTTTCCACAACAAGCCTAGCAGTTGACTTTTGGATTATAAATGGTCCATTGTTTGGTTGTTTTCTAACTTGGTTGCTAGCTTTGTTGTAACGAACGAAAATCAACGTTTGTGTTACGACTTTATTTTATTTCAGTGCCAAACCCTTCTACTCCTAGAAAAAATATAAATTTGATTGCGATTACTGCAATTGATTGATTCGTGTCCCCTTTCCTCGTCAACCTACATATTTTGAGATCGCAAATAATATTTACCTATCCTTTGTTTTGTACGTTTGGTTGAAAATGAAGTACTACGATGTCCCCAGCCTAAAGGTCCACCATGAACAACAAACCGTAGATAGCTGCTTAAGCGGAAATGTCACAGATGTATTGTATGTTGGATGCGTGTCGTGTTAGTATATTCAGATGAACGCAATATTGCTTGGTTTCATTTACGGTTAGATCCAGGTTGGTTGTACTCAAATCTTGAACGTGTCAAACTAGTGTTCCTGTAACCGCATGGAGTCTATTTTGTGTATCCACTCATCCAAGTATTATAAATGCCTAAACGTAACGTTAAACACTTCCGATTTAATCAAACGCTATTTAGTTACTGACTATTCCACAGATGCAATGAGTTTTAGTTAAACAGATGTGTTGATATCCGTTTCCATGGATTGTTCGTGAGGTCAAGACTTTGTTTGCAATTTGTGTCTTTCCTAACTATTATTTATTAGTAACCGTTAGATTTGACAACACATAATTAAGAACACAATCAATCAACTTAACTGGATAGGTTAAGTATTTCGAACAAAACCACTGCATTGCCACATGAACTGACTTGTCCTGAATCAAATAACCTGACATGGCTCCTTTTGATTGGTCAATACCAGCATTGGCTGCCATTTTGTACAATGTGTACCTACATTTGCCATGTTACGAAAACTGACGTCATTAACTGAAATGAAATATCACGACCTCTTCAAACGCCAGAATTCTCCATGGGCCTCAGAGAATGTAATTACACACGACTTACCTGCAGCATAATCCATGGTGGTGGTTTCTGTTGGCATCCGGTGTGACAGCATGACTCCGTGTGTTGACAATCTCACGCGCCGCCGCACATTGCTACAGTCTGCATTCGTCACGGTTGATAGATTACACAAAGTGTCGCTTTTTTTGCATCTGTTGGATTTGATATGGTGCCGATCGCTTCATGCATCACACACACACTTTCTACAGCAAATAACTCCTGCAGTTGTCTACCTTCCGTCCGAGAGAACTAAGAGGTAATTTAAAAACACACTGCTACGTAAACACGGGTCAGGTGAGCCATGC
>JAODUO010000190.1:285000-295000 GCA_025642075.2 Ridgeia piscesae
ATATATTATATATATATATATATATATATTTATATATATATATATATTATAAATTATGTCTGTGTGTGTATGCTAGCCGAAGCTAGTGGGCAAATCGAAGCATGCTATATAGTAGCTATACCACTATGTCAGTCCACATGTTATTTTGAACAGCTGAATGTGAAAATGGACTTCAAAACAGCACGGGGAACAACCGAGAGTTGTTGAACATGACAACTTTACAATGTGTGCAATTAAAAGACAAACATAATTCAAAACAAAATAATATATAAGGTCATCGTACAAGGCGTCATCCTGACGTCATAGGTGGAGACGACTCGTCCAGATTGCGGACGTTGAAATGTCGTGAACCGTGTAAGTCACGGTACCGAATCCCAGATGAAAAGAAGACGACGTTGAAAAGTGGTTTATTTTGGCATTATACTTATTATTTATGACATGTAACCACAATGCTTAACTACACACGCTAGGGCAATCTTCTATTTGTGGGTGTTATCTCGCAGTTTTGCGGTAGTGATATGAACTCTGTGCTGACGTACCTTGACCTCGATCTCCCCCCGGTGCGTCATGATGTAGTCATGCTTCATTCGCAAGAGGGCAGCATGTGTCGTCTCACTCATGTGGATCTTCAATGCTGAAGCAACGTTACAGTGAGGGTTGCGAGGGATATTATCGTGATATGTGATGCGCAAGATTATTTCCTCGTGAAACGTGAAAGCTCTGTTTTCCCTGTAATTCGTGATCAGGTGCAACAGCGTGATGCGTGATTTAAAATGAATTTACCTTGTGAACCGTGAAAACAGGAATACTATTTTTCAGTGTGAAATGTAAAATACAAAATACTGTCCCCGTGAACTGTGATCCAGAACACCCTGCAGCGAATCTTCAATTAATTAGATCAAGAAGATGTATGCACGAACACACCAACAACGTTTAGACAACAGAACTGGAACCAACACGTGTGTGTAAATTTTGTTTTACGTAACTGCAAACGTACGTCTTGTAACATGTCTGACATTCACGACTTCAAAGCGACACCTGTACGTATGTCTTATGGTCGATGTGAGTGATGGAGAGATATATTTGAAATAAAAACAAAAATTGTTCACAAGATGACATACCTTCCCCGTTCGACTCCATGCGGGATGCAGTGTTGATTGTGTCCCCAAAGAGACAGTAACGAGGCATTGTTAATCCCACGACCCCTGTCAACGAAAACAGAAAGAACATCTTTATGCTATTTAGCGCATGTATTGTTTTCTATGAGCGAAAACATACGAATATGGCATTTGCGAAAACACGTTTAATCTTGTTCTGTTTATTTAATGTATTTATTGTACAACATATTTTTGATGAGGTTCTCTGATGTCTAATTTAAATTACCGAACACATGTCATCTTGTTACATCAATCACCTCAAAACTGTCAACCTTAATACATAAATTAATTGATGTCATTGTATTATTATTCCGTCTGCATAACTACTCACCAACAGTACTAATTCTCCAACGATCTCTATAAATTTGCTTAATCCAAGTGACTTCAGTATTTATATAGGTAGACATATATATAGCATATATTGCACAGCAAAACACAATTATCATAATACTGCTATTATTTGCCATGCAAACTGGCCCTGGCAAATCCTCTACGAGAAGTGCGTGATTTTAGCCGAGTCGAATTAGTTTATTGTCTTCGTCAGTCGTGACGCTTCACCCGTGCGAACAGCGCCATTACCCGCCCCAATCTGAAGAGGATATACAATTTGTGGGAATTCCTGTATAATGCCCATCTAATCAGTCACACGTTCAACTCCACGCTTTGGTGTATTCGAATATTTGCTTGTAGATATCAAACATTGCTTGTAACACGAGCACCGTTTGGCTGAAAACACCAACAAGTATCACTTGATCGGACCGACCACACTCTTCGTGTGCGGTTTCATTGACCTACGTTACAAGAGGAGTTAATCGAAGGGATGTGCCAGGGGTAGACCTGGTACTGACGTAATCAGTCGCAGGGAACCCTGGCGCGCGACGATGGCGTTAGAGTTAGTTTCTTCTAGCACTGGCGACCTACCTGCAGCACAGAAGCCCGTGTGGATGCCGATACGGAGGCGGAGGCGACGTTCAGGGCAGTGTCTTATGCGGAACGTCATCGTGGCGCTGAGCAGGTCCAACGACATGTTCGCTATTTCCGACGCATGTCTCTCTCCGTTGGGCGTCGGCAGACCACTAGCCACCATGTACGCGTCGCCAATAGTCTCCACCTGATGTGGTGCGATAAATAACGTAATGCAGGCGTAGTTGAATTGGAAGGAATTGTAGTTTAGTTACGCCGTTGTGTAGTTTCTAATCATACACTCCTTATGTTCTTAGCCATTTATTTACCTTTTAATTGGTTTTCCGGTTGTATATGTTTCCGAGAACACACAACACAAATACAAATGCAAATGCAAATGCAAATGTAAACGCAAACGCAAACGCACGCGCACGCGCACGCGCACGCGCACGCGCACGCACACACGCACACACGCACACACGCACACACGCACACACGCACACACGCACACACGCACACACGCACACACGCACACACGCACACACGCACACACGCACACACGCACACAGCACACAGCACACACGCACACACGCACACACGCACACACGCACACACGCACACACGCACACACCACACACCACACACGCACACACGCACACACGCACACACGCACACACGCACACACGCACACACGCACACACGCACACACGCACACACGCACACACGCACACACGCACACACGCACACACGCACACACGCACACACGCACACACAGCACACAGCACACACGCACACACGCACACACGCACACACGCACACACGCACACACGCACACACGCACACACGCACACACGCACACACAGCACACACGCACACACGCACACACGCACACACGCACACACGCACACACGCACACACGCACACACGCACACACGCACACACGCACACACGCACACACGCACACACGCACACACGCACACACGCACACACGCACACACGCACACACGCACACACGCAACAGCACACACGCACACACGCACACACGCACACACGCACACACGCACACACGCACACACGCACACACGCACACACGCACACACGCACACACGCACACACGCACACACGCACACACGCACACACGCACACACGCACACAGCACACACGCACACACGCACACACGCACACACGCACACACGCACACACACACACACGCACACACGCACACACGCACACACGCACACCGCACACACACACACACGCACACACGCACACACGCACACACGCACACACGCACACACACGCACACACGCACACACGCACACACGCACACAGGCACACACGCACACACGCACACACGCACACACGCACACACGCACACACGCACACACGCACACACGCACGCACGCACGCACGCACGCACGCACGCACGCACGCACGCACGCACGCACGCACGCACGCACGCACACACGCACACACGCACACACGCACACACGCACACACGCACACACGCACACACGCACACACGCACACACGCACACACGCACACACGCACACACGCACACACGCACACACGCACGCACGCACACACACACGCACATAAACACACACAAACACATACACGCACGCGCATAAACACAAACAGGCACGCACGCATGCACGATTCAAGTTCGTTCTACGATGAGAAATTGTCAACGCACCTTATACACGTCGTGTTTACCAATGATGTCGTCGAACAAAGTGTACAAGTCATTGAGTAGGTTGACGACCTGGATTGGTGTACTGATTGAAGACAAACTCGTAAAGCCAACAATGTCAGAGAAGTAGATCGTGACATTCTCAAAAATCTCGGCTTCAATCACATGTCCGTGTTTCAGCCGCTCCGCAATGGCTCTGCGTAAAAGGTAGGGGCATGTTTGGGATTGTATTTTATATGCAATGAACAGTATTTGTGTAGTTTAATATACACGTAGGACCTATATAACATAAATCCACAATAAGGGCTTACGCAGCAGTGCTGCATGATTACCGATAGCCTAAAAATGCAAAACAATTAGGCTATTATATTATGCTATTTCTTGGCAACAAGTCCTACACTAGGCGCGCCTTGATATAGCGTAAATTGACGACGATAATCCGGCAGTCACTTTTCTCAGCATTGTGCGATAAGAGTCTGCCCTAATATCAGATGGACACATTTACAATTGTACTCGCCCACACAATACCGGACCCGCTTGACCTTCTTCTTCGTCCACTAATGACCATCGGTCTAGTAGCTGACCATTATTACCATTATTGTCATTGTTTTTCAAAGTTGTCCTTCTCTAGAAATTGTGAGTCCACTACAGGTTACACATTTACTCCCTGTGTGGGATCTTTTACTTCCCCTGGCATAGACACCAGATAGAAGGGACCACCGGCTTTTAGTATATCTTCCGAAAGACACAGGTGAGGTGAACGTAATTGCCTTAGTTTCGAAATGGGGCGACAGGTGGGCCTTCGTGTAAGCACTTACTGTGGCAGCATCCGGTACAGCAACATGTCTGTCTTCTTCTTCTCCTCCACTAGTTCGGACGTGCGCACCTCGACCAACTCCTCCAGATTGTTGGCGTACTTCTCCATCATCGACAACATGTTGTCCATGATGTTGAGCTTCCTGGGTAACACATCACGCACATGTAGAACACCACGTACACGTAACGCACCGCGTATTTGTAACACATCGCGTAGGTGTAACACATCGTGTACGTGTAACACATTACGTACATGTAACAAACCGCTTACGCGTAACACATTACCTACAAGTAACACATCACATATATATATATAACACATCACGTACGTGTAACACATAATGTACATGTAACACATTACATGTACACATCGTGCAGTGTGATGTACACATATTAATGTAATAACACGCGTGGTCGATGAGACGAAGCGTACTACAGGTTTTTTATATGTAGCATACCACATGTTTCAATGAGGTTTGGTTTGGTATGCAATATGATCCTGGTGTAGCCATCTTCAATAATGGTATAACCACAACATGGATGCCATCTTTGTTCTGTTGTAGTTCGGTCGCATTCCATGCTATAAAATATTCCCTTACTCACTATGTAATAACTCCCCTTTTGGTGAAGAAATTCATTATATTATCTGTATGTTTTAGCATCGATTACCTAGACTCCGCGAAGTGGCCATACTTTTTTGCTCACCCCAGAATATAGTACGAATGATGACTGGCTCTCAGGCCAACTATGAAATAAACCTAAAACAAGGATATACCTTTATAAGATAATACTACTAAAAGTATTCAACACTAAACTTATACTCACACAAAATAAACAGAAATATAAATTTGCGTTGTTAATGAAGCAGGAATTATGACAGGGTTAGCCTCGTTTACCCAGGCTCCGTGAGGTGGCAGCACTTTTTAACCCCTTGCGTGGATACCATTCATAAAACGGCAATGTAACCAGACTCTCTTCTCGGCGAAATTACGCAGCCGTTCATATATCAGCGCAGTAACAGGAGGTGGCTACTTGCTAATCACACACGTACAACTGCACGAAAAAAACCCTAATGTCAATCTTGTCAAAAGTACCTTCAACCTATCCCCTAACCATAACACTAACACTAACCCTAACCCTCATTCCACATAAGACAACCATAAATATGCATTTGTACGTGAGTGGTTAGCAAGTAGCCATTGCTGCAGTAACAGCCTCATTTGTACGTGAGTGGTTAGCAAGTAGCCATTGCCGCAGTAACAGACTCATTTGTACGTGAGTGGTTAGCAAGTAGCCATTGCCGCAGTAACAGCCTCATTTGTACGTGAGTGGTTAGCAAGTAGCCATTGCTGCAGTAACAGTCTCATTTGTACGTGAGTGGTTAGCAAGTAGCCATTGCTGCAGTAACAGTCTCATTTGTACGTGAGTGGTTAGCAAGTAGCCATTGCTGCAGTAACAGCCTCATTTGTACGTGAGTGGTTAGCAAGTAGCCATTGCTGCAGTAACAGCCTCATTTGTACGTGAGTGGTTAGCAAGTAGCCATTGCTGCAGTAACAGTCTCATTTGTACGTGAGTGGTTAGCAAGTAGCCATTGCTGCAGTAACAGTCTCATTTGTACGTGAGTGGTTAGCAAGTAGCCATTGCTGCAGTAACAGTCTCATTTGTACGTGAGTGGTTAGCAAGTAGCCATTGCTGCAGTAACAGTCTCATTTGTACGTGAGTGGTTAGCAAGTAGCCATTGCTGCAGTAACAACCTCATTTGTACGTGAGTGGTTAGCAAGTAGCCATTGCCGCAGTAACAGCCTCATTTGTACGTGAGTGGTTAGCCAGTAGCCATTGCCGCAGTAACAGTCTCATTTGTACGTGAGTGTTTAGCAAGTAGCCATTGCTGCAGTAACAGTCTCATTTGTACGTAAGTGGTTAGCAAGTAGCCACTGCCGCAGTAACAGTCTCATTTGTACGTGAGTGGTTAGCAAGTAGCCATTGCTGCAGTAACAGCCTCATTTGTACGTGAGTGGTTAGCCAGTAGCCATTGCCGCAGTAACAACCTCATTTGTACGTGAGTGGTTAGCAAGTAGCCATTGCTGCAGTAACAGCCTCATTTGTACGTGAGTGGTTAGCCAGTAGCCATTGCTGCAGTAACAGCCTCATTTGTACGTGAGTGGTTAGCAAGTAGCCATTGCCGCAGTAACAGTCTCATTTGTACGTGAGTGGTTAGCAAGTAGCCATTGCTGCAGTAACAGCCTCATTTGTACGTGAGTGGTTAGCAAGTAGCCATTGCTGCAGTAACAGCCTCATTTGTACGTGAGTGGTTAGCAAGTAGCCATTGCGCAGTAACAGCTCATTTGTACGTGAGTGGTTAGCAAGTAGCCATTGCTGCAGTAACAGCCTCATTTGTACGTGAGTGGTTAGCAAGTAGCCATTGCCGCAGTAACAGCCTCATTTGTACGTGAGTGGTTAGCAAGTAGCCATTGCTGCAGTAACAGCCTCATTTGTACGTGAGTGGTTATCAAGTAGCCATTGCTGCAGTAACAGCCTCATTTGTACGTGAGTGGTTAGCAAGTAGCCATTGCTGCAGTAACAGCCTCATTTGTACGTGAGTGGTTAGCAAGTAGCCATTGCCGCAGTAACAGTCTCATTTGTACGTGAGTGGTTAGCAAGTAGCCATTGCTGCAGTAACAGCCTCATTTGTACGTGAGTGGTTAGCAAGTAGCCATTGCTGCAGTAACAGCCTCATTTGTACGTGAGTGGTTAGCAAGTAGCCATTGCCGCAGTAACAGTCTCATTTGTACGTGAGTGGTTAGCAAGTAGCCATTGCTGCAGTAACAGCCTCATTTGTACGTGAGTGGTTAGCAAGTAGCCATTGCTGCAGTAACAGCCTCATTTGTACGTGAGTGGTTAGCAAGTAGCCATTGCCGCAGTAACAGTCTCATTTGTACGTGAGTGGTTAGCAAGTAGCCATTGCTGCAGTAACAGCCTCATTTGTACGTGAGTGGTTAGCAAGTAGCCATTGCTGCAGTAACAGCCTCATTTGTACGTGAGTGGTTAGCAAGTAGCCATTGCCGCAGTAACAGTCTCATTTGTACGTGAGTGGTTAGCAAGTAGCCATTGCCGCAGTAACAGTCTCATTTGTACGTGAGTGGTTAGCAAGTAGCCATTGCCGCAGTAACAGTATCATTTGTACGTGAGTGTTTAGCAAGTAGCCATTGCCGCAGTAACAGTCTCATTTGTACGTGAGTGTTTAGCAAGTAGCCATTGCTGCAGTAACAGCCTCATTTGTACGTGAGTGGTTAGCACGTAGCCATTGCCGCAGTAACAGTCTCATTTGTACGTGAGTGGTTAGCAAGTAGCCATTGCCGCAGTAACAGTCTCATTTGTACGTGAGTGGTTAGCAAGTAGCCATTGCTGCAGTAACAGTCTCATTTGTACGTGAGTGTTTAGCAAGTAGCCATTGCTGCAGTAACAGCCTCATTTGTACGTGAGTGGTTAGCACGTAGCCATTGCCGCAGTAACAGTCTCATTTGTACGTGAGTGGTTAGCAAGTAGCCATTGCCGCAGTAACAGTCTCATTTGTACGTGAGTGGTTAGCAAGTAGCCATTGCTGCAGTAACAGTCTCATTTGTACGTGAGTGTTTAGCAAGTAGCCATTGCTGCAGTAACAGTCTCATTTGTACGTGAGTGTTTAGCAAGTAGCCATTGCTGCAGTAAACGTTCCGAATGCCCAATGTCGAGGTGACCTGTTTCACCGAATATGGCTGTCCTGTTCAATGTGGACTTCACTCACTTGCCCTTGTTGAATACTTTCAGACGCTGCTTGATGCTGGCGAATGAAGGTCGTCCAGTTGGGTCTTCAAACCAGCAATCTTCCATCAGATGAATCGCTTTATTGTCGACCTTCATCTTGCCGATGTTGGCCGGAGGAATGGGTCGACACAATGGATCCGTGCCGGACTTCACGTCCTCCACAATGGCTGAGAGACACACACAGACAATAAGAATAGGGAAGATACTATGTACACGTATTTCTCCATGACAGACTAATACTGATAGAGAACATCGTGAATATAGGTACACATGATTATACAATTACTGAAGATAAGTGTCAAAATAATTTTTACAGAATAAGCAAATTAATGTATTTAGCAGTATAAAATATCAACATTCCTGAGGGGCTGGAGACATGTAATACGACGAAAATAGTATCTACTATATGATACACCAGTGTTTATAATGGTGATATTCTTTATGAATTTGTTTCTCCTTTTATGACAAACAGTTATAATGTACAAGTAAAATAACAATAAAGAAAACACTTCGCTTCTCCTTCTAACTTTCGCAGAGTCAACCTGATATTTGTTCGTATAACGTTTCGCGTGTTTGAGATGTCGTAATCAGACTGACTCCGCTAGGTGGCAGTGCGGCAGCTTTCACTGTTGCAGCGGTCGGTGCCTGGATCTTCGCGAGACTGCTACGGCTATGTAACAGTCGCCACCGAGATGCTTTCCATATATTTGCATGACATTTGAACTAAAGTAAAACTACTGATTTACAAACTTGGTCCCTCCTTATTATTTTGAGCACTTTTATCCATTACTACTTCGTTGGACCAATGTGTTTTGCAGGCTGGGAGTACTCCTGCTATAGGTAAAGGAATGATTATTAATTGTCATGCAGTAAGTGGCGGACGCATTCATACCATCATCTTCACCACCACAGTGCAACTCTAATGCTACGTGGTTTGGCGATGGCTTCAGTGTGCAGCTTCCACATCTGCCTATTTTGCGCTATCCTCCGCCAGATGGTACCTTTCCAGTAGTCGTCTAGTTCGTCTCTCCAACGTCTCTAGATCGTTTCCTTCCGTAGTGCTTCCAGGTGGTGATACGTGATGTCCATCGGTTATTTCGTATTTTGCTGACGAGCCATGCGCAAATCCACTTCCGTCTTCTGACTTGTTCAATCACGTCTGTGACCTTTGTCATTTACCTTACCCAGAAGGTTTTCCTGTCTCGGTGTGTCATGATTAATCTACTTCTTCCAATCTTTGTTTGTGCGGCTGCTAGCTTGTTGTTTGCCTGACTGGCGAGTGTCCACATGTCCATGCCGTATATCATTGCCGGAAGTACGCATAAGTTGTAGACTTGACTCTTCATGCAGGTTCCAATGTTACCCTTGAAGATATCACGGTGCTTGGCGTTCAGCCCTTCGTGATTCTTCTTAGAATCTCCTTTTCTTGGTTGTTGCTTCTGGTGCTGTATAACTGTCCCACACAGACGTAGTTTTCAAATTTATAAGATGTTTATATATATATATATATATATATATATATATATATATATATATATATATATATATATATATATATATATATATATATATTTATAGGTGTCAGTTTTACAACATTACCTTTGTCTACTAGACAAGTCGAAACCG
>JAODUO010000190.1:300000-327500 GCA_025642075.2 Ridgeia piscesae
CGCGGGAGCAGTACCCCATGAGGATGCAAGTGTTGGGAGTCTCGAAGCACGCGCCGACGAACTGGTTCAGGTTCTCGTGGGTCGTCTCCCGCATCTGACACACAACAAACAAACTGACGGCGACATGCAGAAGGTTACTTTTAGTTTAACACATACTGGTCACAATAGAGCAATATCCGGTCATATGGCCAGTTGTGGTTTATGTGTGTGTGTGTGTGTGTGTGTGTGTGTGTGTGTGTGTGTGTGTGTGTGTGTGTGTGTGTGTGTGTGTGTGTGTGTGTGTTGTGTGTGTGTGTGTGTGTGTGTGTGTGTGTGGCGCGCGCACACAGACAGACGAAGAGACAAAGAAATATGAAGAGACAGAGAAAGAGAAAGAGAAAGAGAAAGAGAAAGAGAAAGAGAAAGAGAAAGAGAAAGAGAAAGAGAAAGAGAAAGAGAAACAGAAGAACAGAGACAGAGACAGAGACAGAGACAGAGACAGAGACAGAGACAGAGACAGAGACAGAGACAGAGACAGAGACAGAGACAGAGACAGAGACAGAGACAGAGACAGAGACAGAGACAGAGACAGAGACAGAGAGATAGATAGATAGATAGATAGATAGATAGATAGATAGATAGATAGACACGTAGTGACATAGAGACATGGACACCGAGAGAAACAGACACGTGGAGACGGAAAGACACATGGACAGACTGACCGAGGTAACGCATACGTGCATATGTACGTGGTTTGTCTAACACACCCGGCCTTCAAGTTTATAAGTAACAACATTAACCGACATTTGGATAACAACTGTTCATTCTCGACGGTGTAACTCACCCACTTGAGTTCGACGAGGTCACCGCGGTGAAGGTGGACGTTGTCCAGGTTGAGCCACTTGATGGCTACAATGTTACCCTTGTAGTAGCCAAAGTTCATACGTGTCGTTTGTGCCCCGTCCACACCGAGGTGACTGCCGCCGTCCATTGACTTCCCCGCGCCCAACTCAGTGCCGATACTCTGCATCGTCAGCTGCAGGGAAGGAAGCGTAGACAGGTAATGGTCATGTTTCTGCCAAGATCATTGGTTTACCTACACCAAAGCTCTCCGAAATAATCGACCATGCAATTTTGAAGAAAGCTCGTGCTGTCGCTACTGAGTCTGATCACCCGCTCTCTACGTTCTTCCATGTACTTCCGTCTCAAAGGAGATACCGTTGTATAAAATGTAAAACATCTCGCTATAGCAGGAGTTTTGTGCCGGTGGCCATTACAATGTTGAATGCTAAATGAGTCATATTGATGTCACCCGGTTGAATTGTTATTGTAGATCCACTACAAGAACAATTCATTTGCATTTTGTTGAGACCATCCCATATATTTTAGATGTGATCGTGAGTTGTCAAATGCATATCCTTTTTTAAGGACAAAAAAGTAAAGTGAAGTGAAGTTCTTACATGGTCAGTCCTTATGACTGCGCAAAGCGCTTTACACTGCACATTCTCACAGATCTGGTGCATCAACAACATCCGGGCATCTCTGTAAATCCACCTGCCCATTAAAGGTACGGTTCCTGCTCCTCTGTCCAGTTTGATCGAGCAGTTGTTTATGAGAGGAAGTCTCCTGTCTAGAACGTTGCAAGTTAAACATCAGAGGGTATTCCGGTTAACTTTCGTCATATCAGCATTATTGCCAGTCGATTTTGTTCTGAAACATGACGTTTTGTTTACCATTTCAAAGTGTTGCAGGCGGAATCTTTCAGATTGCGAACATTGTTCTGAACTTAATAAAATAAATAAACACAAATTGGCAGGCAGTAGACCTTCTACATGCACATTGTTGTCACAAGAACGTGATATTAACTGCAAAATAAAACCCAGACGCTGGTACGGTCCCTTTAAATACATGTTGAAGGACTTAGATATTAGTGCTTTCTGAATCACACGCTACGCGATTCAGTTGACGCTACGTGACTGCGTACCACGTTGCTCGGTTCAGATATCACTATTAGGATTTGTGCTTATTCATACAGGTTCCGCTTGAAAATGATGCCATTGTATCGGGTTATTTACAACTCAATACACAGTGATAACGCACGCAATACATAAGCTATTGTTTTACGTTCTGGGAAATTTGCTTCGAATTTATGCGACCATCATTTAACTGAACATTTGTACTGCTAACTTTACAAAACACATGCAGCAGTTTTAACGATGGGGTGTTGAGGGTGTTTATCATTTCTTTATTTTTATAGTGATCCTTAATTGTATGTCAAAATTGTTATTTCATTGTTAATAAAGTATGACAATGGCAATACCAAATTCATTCGTCGGATTTCGGGTATAAATCATGATGGCCAATATCCAGTATATCTTTCTATTAAAACAAGTGGCCACCTTCCAGACGGTGTTACAGACCGAATTGTTGCGGTCTAAACGCTACTTTGCTGCACCACGTTCATCGTATTATAATTCAAGATAGATGGATGCATGCTAGGGTGTTTTCTAAGGATGAAGGGTACGATCCGTCAGTAGGGTGTTTTTCTAAGGTTGAAGGGTACGATCCGTCAGTAGGGTGTTTTCTAAGGATGAAGGGTACGATCCGTCAGTAGGGTGTTTTCTAAGGATGAAGGGTACGATCCGTCAGTAGGGTGTTTTCTAAGGATGAAGGGTACGATCCGTCAGTAGGGTGTTTTCTAAGGATGAAGGGTACGATCCGTCAGTAGGGTGTTTTCTAAGGATGAAGGGTACGATCCGTCAGTAGGGTGTTTTCTAAGGATGAAGGGTACGATCCGTCAGTAGGGTGTTTTCTAAGGATGAAGGGTACGATCCGTCAGTAGGGTGTTTTCTAAGGATGAAGGGTACGATCCGTCAGTAGGGTGTTTTCTAAGGATGAAGGGTACGATCCGTCAGTAGGGTGTTTTCTAAGGATGAAGGGTACGATCCGTCAGTAGGGTGTTTTCTAAGGATGAAGGGTACGATCCGTCAGTAGGGTGTTTTCTAAGGTGAAGGGTACGATCCGTCAGTAGGGTGTTTTCTAAGGATGAAGGGTACGATCCGTCAGTAGGGTGTTTTTAAGGATGAAGGGTACGATCCGTCAGTAGGGTGCAACTCACTTTCCACAAGGATGCAATTGTACGTTTGAGTTCCTCTTCAAACTTGCGCCTTCTGCAAAGCACAGCAAGAACCAATCGTACCCTATGTTGAGTGACTGTGTATTAATTAGTTGAGACATTGGACACAGCAGCACGCGAAACGTCATCTCGTGCCAATGCTGTGCACGTAATACGTAATGACGAGATGCGCGGAAAGAACTGGCAAGTTGCCAACATTCAGCGGTATCCAGATTACGGCTTTAATGAGGATGTTAGTTAGTTACTACCTTCCTGGTAGGAAAACATTTATGTAGTGAAGTAGAGAACACAACGATTGTTGTCCCACTGGCGAAATCTACCATTATATATGAATAACGAATGAGCTATCGTTCTACATCGTTACACACACTATCCTAACATTTTAGGTAATTATTTTAACCAACAAACACATTTCCCAACAGCAACCAGTTGTTTATGGTAATGCGTAGCAACATATAATTATACCCATTCGTGACCCGCTTTTTTAACACAGGTAACGTGCACGTTTGACAACCGTCAATGAGTCTGCCTACCTGTATAGCATAAAGCCGACGAGACACATGACAATGACGAAGCCTCCCGACACAGTGCTACCGATGATGATATTGTCCCGAGCTGCAACATGTAACGACGTGATATAAGAGACTGTCCTAACGAAAGCACTAGACAGATATCTTTTCACGGTATATAAAAATTAAACTTACGCCGTACGTGATGAAAATAGCATTCTAATAAAAACACAGATTTCCAGGAAGTATTTAAAAGCGTTGATTACCAATACCACGAATGGGAACGAACTGTTTTTTGGTTGTTATTAGTGTTGGTAGTAGCAGTCATAATGAGAGTGATACGCGGTATGGTATGTAATACAAATAGTAATAGCCATGTATAAAGTGTGGAAATTATGAAACATACATAATATGCGACACATGACATTAAACCCATTAAAGAGAGGGTGTCAGATCCTACGTTTTTTTCCAGTTAATGTTACATTCTTATGACTATAGCATGCAGTTTTACTACCTGCTAATTTGTGTTTACTTTATTAAGCTCGGAACAATGTTCGCAATTTGCAAGTTTCCGCCTGCAACACGTTAAAATGGTAAACAAAACACCCAGTTTCAAAAGTAAATTGAATGGCTTTAATGCCAGGCATTAACAGCAATACTCTTTGGTGTTTAACTTTCCCACGTTCTAGACAGCAGACTTCCCATTAGAAATTTATGTTCGGCCAATTCTGGACTGAGGCTCTGGCACCCTCTCTTTAAGGTAATTTCCCAGAGAATTCGTTTTACCAAAGTAGTATCGGAAGCGCACACGTGACAACTGTTTGTGGGTGTTGTGACGTCACTTACATGTCGTATCTTCTGGGCAGAATTCGTTGAAGAAGCCGCACGGAGGCGAGTCGGGCGGTGGTTTGTTGTCAGGGGTGTTCCACGACCCAGGCTTCGTCGGTCTGAAGCGCTACAACATGGAGGCAGACACACCATAAATGACAGGCCACGTGCAAACCAAGATCCTGTCATTGTGGATCGGTCGTACGATTCTAGCCTGTCTAGTAGGACTCAGAAAGAACAAACAGCGCTGTAGCAGTCGCCATCTGGCTCAACCTCGTCTCACTCAGTTCACTCAGTTCACTCACTGCATTCATTTCATTCATTTCATTCATCTCATTCATCTCATTCATCTCATTCATTTCATTAATTTCATTAATTTCATTAATTTCATTAATTTCATTAATTTCATTAATTTCATTAATTTCATTAATTTCATTAATTTCATTAATTTCATTCATCTCATTCATCAGTCATTCAAGTCATTCAAGTCATTCAAGTCATTCAAGTCATTCAAGTCATTCAAGTCATTCAAGTCATTCAAGTCATTCAAGTCATTCAAGTCATTCAAGTCATTCAAGTCATTTAAGTAATCTTATTTTAATTATTTTAATTATTTAAATTCATTTCATTCATTTCATTCATTTCATTCATTTCATTCATTTCATTCATTTCATTCATTTCATTCATTTCATTCATTTCATCCATTTCATTCATTTACATCTTTTACATCTTTTACACCTTTTACACCTTACAGCAGACGGAATTATGTAACATAATCTATTTTGGGCTTCCGTTATTAGTAGTCACAAACAAACAGATTGCAACGTTCTCTCCCTGACTGATATCTACTGTCAGTGGAAGTTGGCTCAAGAGATGAATGGCAGCAATAGTTTACATTGGCCAGCTCTTATTGCAGACGACCAAGCTGCATAGCGATCTGTCGACCGTTAGTCCGCTCTTACTTTGCCTGGTGGATCGGTCATCCGTATCTCCGTCCACACCTCGAATTTGTCAGCTCCGGGACGAAGGTCCCACACCCAGTAGAACGGATGACGGTCGCCATTGGGGTCCATCACCACATGTCCGGTCGCACCTGCAATGTGACAGCCTCGACCAGTGTCAACGGATGGAACTTACGACACACTCACTGGCTGGAAAGAGAACAGGGGTACGCTGTGTGTGTGTGTGTGTGTGTCTGTGTGTGTGCGTGTGCGTGTGCGTGTGCGTGTGCGCGTGCGTGCGTGCGTGTGTGCGTGCGTGCGTGCGTGCGTGCGTGCGTGCGTGCGTGCGTGTATATATAAGGTGGAGAGAGCGAGAGAGAGAGAGATAGAGAGAGGGGGAGGTAGGGAGAGAGGATAGATAGAATGGGTAGAGGTCAGAAGAGTGCCGAGAGAGACAGACGGACAGACGGACAGACGGACAGACGGACAGACGGACAGACGGACAGACGGACAGACGGACAGACGGACAGACGGACAGACGGACAGACGGACAGACGGACAGACGGACAGACGGACAGACGGACAGACGGACAGAGGGACAGAGGACAGAGGGACAGAGGGACAGAGGGACAGAGGGACAGAGGGACAGAGGGACAGAGGGACAGAGGGACAGAGGGACAGAGGGACAGAGGGACAGACGGGACAGACGGACAGACAGACAGACAGACAGACAGACAGACAGACAGACAGACAGACAGACAGACAGACAGACAGACAGACAGACAGACAGACAGACAGACAGACAGACAGACAGACAGAGAGAGACCATGCGTGGGCGCGTGCGTTTGTGTGTGTTAATTTGATTAGTTTGTGTTAGCACGTTTAGATACAACACTGTTGTTTCCCTTTAACATCTTGATCCTGTTCAGCACTGCACTGCACTGCACTGCACTGCACTGCACTGCACTGCACTGCACTGCACTGCACTGCACTGCACTGCACTGCACTGCACTGCACTGCACTGCACTGCACTGCACTGCACTGCACTGCAATGCGCTCATTTGGTAAACTGTATAACTACACGTTTCAATTGCGTTTGTCTACCGTCAAATGTCTTTGTCTTGGCGTTTGCGAACATTAGACTTCCATTGCGGGGATCACCGCCGTGAGTGAGGGTGTCGTTCAGTGCGAGGAGATACAAGTAGACGATGTCGAACAGGAACAGCGAATACTCGGAACCCTATAAATACAGACCAAGCGACAAAGACATTAAAATACAATGCCACACATGGGTGGACGCACACGTTCGAAAACATAGAAGATTCGTTCTGCATTACGAAAGATGAGGGTGCCACGGCGTGCCTAACGAAAGATGTGGGTGTCACGGCGTGCCTAATTAAAGATGTGGGTGCCACGGCGTGCCTAACGAAAGATGTGGGTGCCACGGCGTGCCCAACGAAAGATGTGGGTGCCACGGCGTGCGTAACGAAAGATGTGGGTGCCACGGCGTGTCTAACGAAAGATGTGGGTGCCACGGCGTGTCTAACGAAAGATGTGGGTGCCACGGCGTGCCTAACTAAAGATGTGGGTGCCACGGCGTGCCTAACGAAAGATGTGGGTGCCACGGCGTGCCTAGCTAAAGATGTGGGTGCCACGGCATGCCTAACGAAAGATGTGGGTGGCACGGCGTGCCTAACGAAAGATGTGGGTGCCACGGCGTGCCTAACGAAAGATGTGGGTTCCACGGCGTGTCTAACTAAAGATGTGGGTGCCACGGCGTGCCTAACTAAAGATGTGGGTGCCATGGCGTGCCTATCTAAAGATGTGGGTGCCACGGCGTGCCTAACGAAAGATGTGGGTGCCACGGCGTGCCTAACGAAAGATGTAGGTGCCACGGCGTGCCTAACGAAAGATGTGGGTGCCACGGCGTGCGTAACGAAAAATGTGGTTGCCACGGCGTGCCTAACTAAAGATGTGGGTGACACGGCGAGCCTAACGAAAGATGTGGGTGCCACGGCGTGCCTAACTAAAGATGTGGGTGCCACGGCGTGCGTAACGAAATATGTGGGTGCCACGTCGTGCCTAACTAAAGATGTGGGTGCCACGGCGTGCCTAACTAAAGATGTGGGTGCCACGGCGTGCCTAACGAAAGATGTGGGTGCCACGGCGTGCCTAACGAAAGATATGGGTGTCACGGCCTGCCTAACGAAACATGTGGGTGCCACGGCGTGCCTACCGAAAGATGTGGGTGTCACGGCGTGCCTAACTAAAGATGTGGGTGCCACGGCGTGCCTGACGAAAGATGTGGGTGCCACGGCGTGCCTAACGAAAGATGTGGGTGTCACGGCCTGCCTAACGACAGATGTGGGTGCCAGGGCCTGCGTAACGAAAGATGTGGTTGCCACGGCGTGCCTAACTAAAGATGTGGGTGTCACGGCGTGCCTAACGAAAGATGTGGGTGCCACGGCGTGTCTAACGAAAGATGTGGGTGCCACAGCGTGCCTAACGAAAGATGTGGGTGTCACGGCCTGCCTAACGAAAGATGGGGTGTGCCACGGCGTGCCTAACGAAAGATGTGGGTGCCACGGCGAGCCTAACGAAAGGTGTGGGTGTCACGGCGTGTCTAACGAAAGATTTGGGTGCCACGGCCTGCCTAACGAAAAAGGTGGGTGTCACGGCGTGCGTAATGAAAGATGTAGATGTCACGGCGTGCGTAACGAAAGATGTGGGTGTCACGGCGTGCCTAACGAAAGATGTGGGTGCCACGGCGTGCCTAACGAAAGATGTGGGTGTCACGGCCTGCCTAACGAAAGATGTGGGTGTCACGGCGTGCCTAACGAAAGATGTGTGTGCCACGGCGTGCCTATCGAAAGATGTGGGTGCCACGGCGTGCCTAACGAAAGGTGTGGGTGCCATGTCGTGTCTAACGAAAGATGTGGGTGCCACGGCGTGCCTAATCGAAAGATGTGGGTGCCATGGCGTGCCTGGCGAGAGATGTGGGTGCCACGGCGTGCCTAACGCGGTGATTAACGCCGAAAACCCATTGAAATCCCAATCATATATTGTATACCCAGTCGTCATAGCGAGACTTAGACTGGTGTGAATTGGACTACTAGACTAGTGAGTGAGTAAGTGAAACTATGTATGTAACTAAATAGTTAAAAACTTAATGTGCGTATATGAATCCACGATTTGTAATAGTACCTTCTGCCCTGACTCAAGTGTCTTGTTGTAATTCCACGGTGGCTGCGCCATCTTGACAGGAATCAGGTCACGAAATTTGTCGACTTCAGGTCCGGCCACACCACCAACGGTAATCTGGAAACGGATTTGTGTATATTTAATTATATCAACTATGACAGTGCATCATAAATACCAGGAATACTCGCGTCTTTCCAACGACATCACTTATGTCGTTGAATGGCTCCTATGCGTACATGTTCCTCTATATTATGAAAGCGTGTTGTTGCCATCAGCTTTACGTATTTCAACGTCTAACTTAAAGCAAGAGTGCCAGTTCCTAGGTTGAATGTTTTCATTTAATATTCGTGTGATTACAACATGCACGTTGAAGGTGTAGTGGCTACCAATTTGTGTTTTGTTACTCTATTTAGCTCGGAACAATGTTCGCAATGTGAAATATTTCAACACGATCAAACAAAACATCCAATTTCAAAACAAAATGTATTGGCAATGATGCAGATTTATCCGCAATACCCTTTATAATGTCAAACTTTCGTAGTACAGCAAACCCGTTTCAAATTACTGCTCTGCCAATTCTGGGCAGAGGAATTGGCACCCCGCCTTTAAACAATGATTCCTGTCGGCGGGACAGAATTAAATACGTTAATAATCTTTCAACCCTTGAAACTTACGCGGGTTGTTTGTTCTAGCGGGGAATACGTGCTTGACAACTTACATGCACAACTGACTGGTAGGCGGCTTTGGCTTCTTCGTCGAATTGGTCGTTGCGTCGCCAGGGCTGCCAGACCGTGGCCTCGGGCAGATGGTCGATGGTGAAGAAGACGTAATTGCCATCCGTCATGCCGCGTCTCGAGGCCCGGAGAAGGATGCGACGTTCGTCGGTAGAGGACGCGCACAAGAGGACAACTACGGAGAAAGGTAAAGGTGTGTTGTCCTACAGTGTTCAGTCTTTAGTTTAACGGTGTAAAGCTCAAAGAGAATGTTCCTCTTGTTTTTTGTAATCATTTTGTATATAAATATAAATATAAATTAAATATTGTATCGTACCGCCAGCCTAGCTATGTTTTAGTGAACACGTTTGGTTTGTGAAATATCATGCTTCGTGACGAATATGTTTCCCCCCCAAAAAAAACGTCGACATGAACGGCGAAAGCCACATTGACTGCATAATGTTGACATATGTTAATGCACAACACAAATATGAAAACAGGAGGTAATGTGTAAACCGTTTTGAGCAGATCTAAGACCTGGATACTGCGCTGTCTGTGAATATACCTTTACGTGTTTACATCTACTTATGATTCGTCAAAGGGCTGAAACGTTAATAAGTGTGCATCCTAATGTTAATGGGAACATTACTGTAACACAAACAGAAAGACAAAGCCGCATTTTTTGTGGAAGCATTTCTAAATGTTTAATTATATGGACTAGCAACAATATCAGGGGTGTCGTGAACATTTAATATCCAACAAAACTAATCTACTCCACAACATGCGAACATTTTGTCATGCATATTTAGAAAAGACACAGGTCTTAGTTCGTATCTGTGCGATCACAAGCAGAAATTATCATACTTACTTCTTGAGCGCTGTTTTGCCCTGTCTAGCAAGTATTCAATCTTTTCGTCCGAGATTCCATCGTAGATCTTCATCCAGTCCTCGAGTCGCATGCCTTCCTCCTCAAACTGCACTTCCAGAGACCTGACGAGTGGCACATTAGAACAATACGACGGCCTGGATACGACAGTAAAGAGCAGCGTGTTGTAGGCAAGAATATCCAAATAAATTGCAACTAAATTAATCCGTAAGGCGGCACATTAATTTGGTGTTCCAGTCTAATGTTGAGGTTCCTCGTTTCTCTTTTGTGGTGATTGCGTATACTAATTATATGTGTAATTGTATATTATATATATATATATATATATATATATATATATATATATATAATTGTAAAATATATACCTATATATACATATGTATATGTGTGTGTATAATTGTTATACACTATATACACGTATATACACGTATATATATATATATATATATATATATATATATATATATATAATTATACACACGTATATATCTGTATATATATATATGATATATATACATATATTTATATATATATATATATATATATATATTATATTATATAATATATATATATATATATATATATATATATATATATATATATATATATATATATATATATATATATATATATATATATATATATATATATATATATATATATATATATATATATATATATAATGCTAATCTACGGTCTACAAACGTTATCACAATAAGTGTAAATCTGAATAGCTATATTTCGTCCGATATGTTATTCGACACGGCGCGTACCTGGACACATAGTCGCAGAAGACGTGCTTGCTGCCGACGGGCCGCCGAGATATCATCACGATGCGCTCCCACCCGTAAAATTTGAAGAGGTCAATGATGGCGTAGCTGAGCTTGTTGAAGGGCGGTCCCATGCGGACGAGGGTCGTGTAAATGGACTTGTCGATGAGAGCCGGGTCACTCGACGCCTGCGAGAAGATCGGCAGGTTCCAGAAGGACGCGAGAAGGGCTGCTGGCTTCGTTGCTGCAACACCGACGATAGGACTTATGTTGTGGCGGAGAGGAGAGGGTGAGAGGGAGGGGAAGGTAGGGAGGGACGGTAGGGAGGAAGAGAAGAAGGAGGGGAAAGGAAGGAACTGTGGACGGGACTGGTGGATGGGAAAGGGATAGAGGGTTTGCAGGCAGAGGGAGGGAGAGCAAGGGAAGGAATGCGGGAGGGAGACAGACCGGCAGACAAACAAACACACAACCATACAGAGAGACTGGCAAACAGACAGACAGACAGACAGACATGCGGGCAGGTAGGCAGGCTGACAGACATACAGACCGACAAATATACGACAAGACAGACACGTAGAGACATATTTACGACAAAACGGAGAGATGCAAAGATGGACAGTCGGAAAGACGAAGAGAGATACAAAGAGAAACGGAAATGTAAACTGACTGATGAAGCGTCGCGTAGACACAAACATGGACACGCGGATAGATGCAGAGACGATGAGGCGGTTATAGATATGATGAGATGGCGAATCGGAGAAGTTGGGATACACCGATATAGAAACATGGAGACAGGGCGAGACAAATACATGAAAAAACGGAGACTTGGAGGAATAGAAATGGAGAAGCAGTACGTAAGCATCTCCGAGCAACTGACATTCTGAGCACGGCGGTCCGATGATAGCGTCCACGTCATATTCGTCTCTCAGCAAAACCGTGTTTCCGGCTCCGTATTTCGCTTTACAACGATCATCTTTATATATCACCCTGCAAGTAGAACACACCACCAGTGATGTGTATATACGTATGTGCGTGATATAGAACATTAACCGAAGTCGAAGATCATAATTTCCACGCATTCACTATATACGATATTTGCTTGCGTTCAACGCCTTCAAAACGCAGTCCAGTAACGTAAAAGGAACACATGAGTCGTATACCGATAATACTAATTACTCCAGGATAAATGTGGATGACGACCAACTCCATCATGCTCTATTGATCGCTGGGTCAGTCTCCCGCTGGTAGCCGCAGCCCGCCAAGCATTGGCAACATGACTGAGTCGATTAGTTACCCAGTACTCAGACGTGGGTGGTCTGAACGGTGTAATTATTTTCTTTGCCGTTTGATGTACATATCTGACGTGATGAAGTTGCTGGATTAATCTACCCAAGCATTGGTATTGATCATATTTCTATTGACAACACTGTGAACAGTGCAACACTTGTCATTGCTGCTGTCAAATGTCAATGGTAACAAACGACCTAACATAAATGGTTGCCTTGTTTGTTGACGGTAACAAGTGACTAGACCTGTGCTGGCGACAGTCGAACCGGTCAACCTGTTTTTGAAACGGATACAACAAACAGCAGACAAAAGACAGCTCATTTTAGCGGCATGACAAAGTTGCATCTATAGGTTCGTAGATCTGGCCTATGGCACCTATGCCAACATTATTTATTTTGACGCAGGGTATATTCTCGACAGAAACTTGATTATTATGTTTGATGTTAGTATAGAATCTATTAACTAAATTTCGCACGCTAAAACACAACACCCCTCGATCGTTTCCGGCGAGTCGCTACGGAATGTTTACAGCACTAACTCTTATACGGATGTGTTCGGAATGTTTTGTCAAGTTTGGCCAAAGCAACGAGGTGTAGCTCCAATGTATAGAGCGCTGTGCTGGGATAAGAAGTAAATTTAAGCAAATATGTAATCGTAAAGAAATCCCCAAGACCATTTTGCGTAAAAGTACCCACATAGAATACTTTGCACGTAAACCGTAAAAAAGAGTATTTAAGTAAAGACAATTATATAAACAAAACTTGAAACTGGCCAGTTGTCAAGCCCAAAGTCCAGGCCACATGATGGACGCCGAATATTATATGTTAATTAGCAGCATCGTCAACTATATATATTCCAATAGAAGATAAGAAGAATATACCAGGTATAGTATGCCAAGAACAGCTGGTGTCTTGTTTAAACAAATATACTTTAGCCTAGGCGTACATATTCGACGTATATGATAACAAGTAGGCCCCCCTATATGCTATAGAGAAGGACGAAGCAATATAATATTGTATACATTGTTTATGCGTTACTTACATATTCGTATTGTTACTTGTGATCCTACCTTGTTAACCACACTACCCTTTGATGTTTTACTTTCCCACGTTTTAGACAGCGCTCTTCCAGTTACAAACTATTCCTCTGTCAATTCTGGGCAGATGAGTTGGCTCCCTCTCTTTAAACATATTTTCGGAGCCGATGTCTTGAGGCTAGAATTAAGTACATTGATCTGACTGCGGCCCATGTCTCCTCATTTGTACAGTAAAACGTCTCGGTACCTGGCCGTGTTGCCGGTGAGAATTCCGTCCTTCTCCGCCCGTTCGATCGCCATGGTGGCGGCCGCTGCATTCTTGTCCCAGCCGAGCCGGATGTGACGTCGTGGCATCAACAAGCCGAGGTTGAATTGTCTCGCCTCCGTCGTCGTCGTCGTCGCCGTCAACATGAACGCGAGAAACAGGCTGCCGACAACCGCATTCATCTTCGGCTGCCCACACACATACAACTCACAATGATCTACAAGCACGCTGCAGTGATTGATTGCAGCACATTATTTCTTGCATTACCCTCTGTCAATAACTACATACAGTGTTTAGTGAGGCTGCATTAAAGGGACGGTGTCAGCTCCTCGGCCCAGAATTGGCCGAGCAGTAATTTGTAACGGGACGTATGCTGTCTAGAACGTGGGAAAGTTAAACACTAAAGGATATTGCGATTAACTCTGCTTGCCTCAGCATTATTGCCAATCGATTTTGTTTAGAAGCTGGATGTTTTGTTTACAATTTGACCGTGTTAAAGGCTGAGTCTTTGAAATTGTGAACATAGTTCCGAGCTTAATAAATAATAAAACACAACTTGGAAGGCAGTAAAACGCTCAATGTGCACGTTGTAGTCACAAGAACGTCATCTCAAAAAAGTAGAAGCTGACACCCTCGCTTTAACACAAGAAAAGGAAGCATGTCATAAGTGGGCACCGTCGTTGTTATAAATAACGCGGCAAACACTTCCAACAGTTATAGCGGCGCGATCGATAGCGACCAGCTACAGGCAATGCAGAAGTGTAATACTATTTGGGTGCATACGTTATCTTGAATGAAGACAAGTCAGCAACAATCATGATTAGTATGTCTATCATAATAAATATAGACAAATCGGATATATGTAATATCTTATATGGATTTATTACATGATTTTACGAAGGCTTTTCTAGAACATTTGTACAACTGAATTGTATATAAACTAGTGAAGTTGTAGTCCCTATCTGTAGAGCAGGAGTCAGGACAGCAATGTTGTACAGCACAGAGACCTGTGCACCGACGACAAGACAAGAAGCACTGATAGAGAGGAATGAAATAAGGATGTTGACATGTGGAATGACTAATAAAGATAAGATTTGAAAAGAATATGTCACAGGAAGAACGAGAGCGATACAAGCATTCAAAATGATAACAGAGAAACGAGTTAAATAGTTAATGGGCACGTGATGAGAAGGAGCGAGAAGCACGTGAGCTTGTGTGGAAGAAGAATTAGAGATCGACCAAAGACCAAAAGACATATGCAGAGTAGATGTGAAAAGCTTGGATCTTACTGCAGATGAGGTGACAGACGGTGCAGCAATGAGAGAGGAAATTACCAGTCACACTGACGACCCCAGGTGACGAGAAAAGTCACAGAAGAATTTTATATAATAGAATTTATATATATATATATATATATATATATATATATATATATATATATATTATATATATATATATATATATAATAACAACGCCTCTGTTTAATTTTCTTTGCTAAAATGTTATTATAGCATACTCCATAGAGGGAAACAGTCATATTCAGCGGCAGCGTTGTACAGGTAAGCAGTTATTACACCTACCTTATCAGAACGAAGCACGTGGTGACGAAGTCAGCATCGAGCTGTGCTCTCTTCAGCGTGACATTGCAAACGTAGCTGGTGCAGGCTCGTCGACGCTCAAAATGGTTTGTGTGTTGAATTCGGGAAGCCACAGCGTCAAATAATACGAAGCCATCAACACCTCCTGCTTGTGTTTGTTCTCGCCTCGCCAGATGTGTATCCGCCCCGCCATTCATTCACCGAGTGTTGCTAATTGTTCGCTTGGAGCTCATCTTTGTCTTCTGCAATCTGACCGCGATTGGTGTCAATCACTCATTGTCAGTTAAGATCCGTTGCACAATCTGCACAAAGAGAGTGTTTGATTGCAAACACACAACGATTGACTCGGTGTATTGAGTCAACTACAGACAGCAACACCTGCTAGCGACGATCGTAGAAATATTAACTCGACACAATGTGAATAGGCACGTGACTATACTTCTAACTACATTCGAGGTGACGTATGTTTGTGTGTGCTCGAGAGAAACGGAATTTGTTCCGCATGTTTTCGTTAAATTTAGCGAAAAAGAAAACCCATGAAACATCCAGTGTGGTAATGTTTGAATCATTTTCTTCGAATTTTCACATATTTGACCGTTTGTGCTCATTTGTTGTTAAGGGTATGAACCTTATTAGTTCACGAATGGCACAATTCGAAACATTCTAGCAACTGTACATTAGGTGATTAATGTATGAATTTCGGTAGATATGTAGAAAAATATATAGGAAAATTGTAATATATATATATATATATATATATATATATATATATATATATATATATATATACATACTATATATATATATATATATATATATATATATATATATATATATATATATATATATATATATATATATATATAGTGTATGTAGACTAATGTAATCAAACGTACAATTTCCGCGTCTAAAGTTTGCATATATACATATATTCACTGATATCATTATATATTCGTCGAAGGTTGTACTGATTCGTACTTTACTAAACAAATTAACATATAAAGCAATCAAAACAATTAATAAAATAGATCTCATTTTGTTAGTTGAACGTACCATAATTTGCACAACGATACTGAGAAGACTTACATGTACATATACAAAATATATATATATATATATATATATATATATATATATATATATATATATATATATATATATATATATATATATATATGTTTTATTATTTACAGTTGAATTACAAATTCGTCGTTTGCCAATAAAACAAGTGGGGTATTCCGACCAAAAACGTTGTATTGCGACCAGGCCTTCAACGCATATCGACGAAGCGTCTGTAGCGACCCGACTTGGTTATGTGCGTTCAGGTAGGGGCACATTCAGGTAGAGACACATTCCGCCCATGATTATATAAGACATGAATAGGTAAATGACGAATTAAGCAAACGCAGTCTCGTTAAAGTTCAAAGTTCGGCGGTGCAGCACTTCACGGTCAGTCAATCACACAAGAACCATTAATTGTGGTCACAACCACTATAGTCCCCCAGGCAGCCTGACCACATTCACCCTGGCGCCAACGGGAGTCAATCACAGTCACCCTAGTCTCAGTTAAGTGGTCACAATCACCGTGATCGCAGTCACCCTAGCCTCAAGTCAAGTGGTCACAATCACCGTGATCACAGTCACCCTAGTCTCAGTCAAGTGGTCGCAATCACCGTGATCGCAGTCACCCTAGTATCAGTCAAGTGGTCACAATCACCGTGATCATAGTCACCCTAGCCTCCGTCAAGTGGTCACAATCACCGTTATCACAGTCACCCTAGTCTCAGTCAAGTGGTCACAAACACCGTGATCACAGTCACCCTAGTCTCAGACAAGTGCTCACAATCACTGTGATTGCAGTCACCCTAGTCTCAGTCCAGTGGTCACAACCACCGTGACCATAGTCACCCTAGTCTCAGTCAAGTGGTCACAGTCACCGTGATCATAGTCACCCTAGTCTCAGTCCAGTGGTCACAACCACCGTGATCACAGTCACCCTAGTCTCAGTCAAGTGGTCACAACCACCGTGATCATAGTCACCCTAGTTTCAGTCAAGTGGTCACAATCACCGTGATCTAGTCACCCTAGTCTCAGTCAAGTGGTCACAATCACCGTGATCACAGTCACCCTAGTCTCAGTCAAGTGGTCACAATCACCTTGATCACACTCACCCTAGTCTCAGTCAAGTGGTCACAATCACCGTGATCACAGTCACCCTAGTATCAGTCAAATGGTCACAATCACCGTGATCATAGTCACCCTAGTCTCAGTCAAGTGGTCACAATCACCGTGATCATAGTCACCCTAGTCTCAGTCAAGTGGTCACAATCACCTTGATCACAGTCACCCTAGTCTCAGTCCAGTGGTCACAATCACCTTGATCACAGTCACCCTAGTCTCAGTCAAGTGGTCACAATCACCGTTATCACAGTCACCCTAGTCTCAGTCAAGTGGTCACAATCACCGTTATCATAGTCACCCTAGTCTCAGACAAGTGCTCACAATCACTGTGATTGCAGTCACCCTAGTCTCAGTCCAGTGGTCACAACCACCGTGACCATAGTCACCCTAGTCTCAGTCAAGTGGTCACAGTCACCGTGATCATAGTCACCCTAGTCTCAGTCCAGTGGTCACAACCACCGTGATCACAGTCACCCTAGTCTCAGTCAAGTGGTCACAACCACCGTGATCATAGTCACCCTAGTTTCAGTCAAGTGGTCACAATCACCGTGATCATAGTCACCCTAGTCTCAGTCAAGTGGTCACAATCACCGTGATCACAGTCACCCTAGTCTCAGTCAAGTGGTCACAATCACCTTGATCACACTCACCCTAGTCTCAGTCAAGTGGTCACAATCACCGTGATCACAGTCACCCTAGTATCAGTCAAATGGTCACAATCACCGTGATCATAGTCACCCTAGTCTCAGTCAAGTGGTCACAATCACCTTGATCACAGTCACCCTAGTCTCAGTCCAGTGGTCACAATCACCTTGATCACAGTCACCCTAGTCTCAGTCAAGTGGTCACAATCACCGTTATCACAGTCACCCTAGTCTCAGTCAAGTGGTCACAATCACCGTTATCACAGTCACCCTAGTCTCAGTCAAGTGGTCACAATCACCTTGATCGCAGTCACCCTTGTATCAGTCCAGTGGTCACAACCACCGTGATCGCAGTCAACCTAGTATCAGTCCAGTGGTCACAATCACCTTGATCATAGTCACCCTAGTCTCAGTCAAGTGGTCACAACCACCGTGATCGCAGTCAACCTAGTATCAGTCCAGTGGTCACAATCACCTTGATCACAGTCACCCTAGTCTCAGTCAAGTGGTCACAATCACCGTTATCACAGTCACCCTAGTCTCAGTCAAGTGGTCACAATCACCTTGATCGCAGTCACCCTAGTCTCAGTCAAGTGGTCACAATCACCGTGATCACAGTCACCCTAGTCTCAGTCAAGTGGTCACAACCACCTTGATCGCAGTCACCCTAGTATCAGTCCAGTGGTCACAATCACCTTGATCATAGTCACCCTAGTCTCAGTTAAGTGGTCACAATCATCGTGATCGCAGTTACCCTAGTCTCAGTCAAATGGTCACAATCACCGTGATCATAGTCACCCTAATCTCAGTCAAGTGGTCGCAATCACCGTGATCGCAGTCACCCTAGTCTCGTTCAAGCGTTCACAATCACTGTGATCGGTGTCACCCTAGTCTCAGTCCAGTGGTCACAACCGCCGTGATCGCAGTCACCCTAGTCTCAATCAAGTGGTCACAATAACCTTGATCACAGTCACCCTAGTCTCAATCAAGTGGTCACAATCACTGTGATCGCAGTCACCCTAGTATCAGTCCAGTGGTCACAACCACCGTGATCGCAGTCACCCTAGTCTCAGTCAAGTGGTCACAATCACCGTTATCACAGTCACCCTAGTCTCAGTCACGTGGTCACAAACACCGTGATCACAGTCACCCTAGTCTCAGACAAGTGCTCACAATCACCGTGATCGCAGTCACCCTAGTCTCAGTCCAGAGGTCACAACCACCGTGATCGCAGTCACCCTAGTCTCAGTCAAGTGGTCACAATCACCTTGATCACAGTCACCCTAGTATCAGTCCAGTGGTCACAATCACCTTGATCATAGTCACCCTAGTCTCAGTCAAGTGGTCACAATCATCGTGATCGCAGTCACCCTAGTCTCAGTCCAGTGGTCATAATCACCGTGATCGCAGTCACCCTAGTCTCAGTCCAGTGGTCACAACCACCGTGATCGCAGTCAACCTAGTCTCAGTCCAGTGGTCACAATCACCTTGATCACAGTCACCCTAGTCTCAGTCAAGTGGTCACAACCACCGTGATCGCAGTCAACCTAGTATCAGTCCAGTGGTCACAATCACCTTGATCATAGTCACCCTAGTCTCAGTTAAGTGGTCACAATCATCGTGATCGCAGTTACCCTAGTCTCAGTCAAATGGTCACAATCACCGTGATCATAGTCACCCTAATCTCAGTCAAGTGGTCGCAATCACCGTGATCGCAGTCACCCTAGTCTCAATCAAGTGGTCACAATAACCTTGATCACAGTCACCCTGGTATCAGTCCAGTGGTCACAACCACCGTGATCGCAGTCACCCTAGTCTCAGTCAAGTGGTCACAATCACCGTTATCACAGTCACCCTAGTCTCAGTCACGTGGTCACAATCACCTTGATCACAGTCACCCTAGTCTCAGTCCAGTGGTCACAACCACCGTGATCGCAGTCAACCTAGTCTCAGTCCAGTGGTCACAATCACCTTGATCACAGTCACCCTAGTCTCAGTCAAGTGGTCACAACCACCGTGATCGCAGTCAACCTAGTATCAGTCCAGTGGTCACAATCACCTTGATCATAGTCACCCTAGTCTCAGTTAAGTGGTCACAATCATCGTGATCGCAGTTACCCTAGTCTCAGTCAAGTGGTCACAATCACTGTGATCGCAGTCACCCTAGTCTCAGTCCAGTGGTCATAATCACCGTGATCGCAGTCACCCTAGTCTCAGTCAAGTGGTCACAATCACCGTGATCACAGTCACCCTAGTCTCAGTCAAGTGGTCACAACCACCGTGATCGCAGTCACCCTAGTATCAGTCCAGTGGTCACAATCACCTTGATCATAGTCACCCTAGTCTCAGTTAAGTGGTCACAATCATCGTGATCGCAGTTACCCTAGTCTCAGTCAAATGGTCACAATCACCGTGATCATAGTCACCCTAATCTCAGTCAAGTGGTCGCAATCACCGTGATCGCAGTCACCCTAGTCTCAATCAAGTGGTCACAATAACCTTGATCACAGTCACCCTGGTATCAGTCCAGTGGTCACAACCACCGTGATCGCAGTCACCCTAGTCTCAGTCAAGTGGTCACAATCACCGTTATCACAGTCACCCTAGTCTCAGTCACGTGGTCACAAACACCGTGATCACAGTCACCCTAGTCTCAGACAAATGCTCATAATCACCGTGATCGCAGTCACCCTATTCTCAGTCCAGTGGTCACAACCACCGTGATCGCAGTCACCCTAGTCTCAGTCAAGTGGTCACAATCACCTTAATCACAGTCACCCTAGTCTCAGTCCAGTGGTCACAACCACCGTGATCGCAGTCAACCTAGTATCAGTCCAGTGGTCACAATCACCTTGATCATAGTCACCCTAGTCTCAGTCCAGTGGTCACAACCACCGTGATCGCAGTCACCCTAGTATCAGTCCAGTGGTCACAACCACCGTGATCGCGGTCACCCTAGTATCAGTCCAGTGGTCACAACCACCGTGATCGCAGTCACCCTAGTATCAGTCCAGTGGTCACAACCACCGTGATCGCAGTCACCCTAGTATCAGTCCAGTGGTCACAATCACCGTGATCGCAGTCACCCTAGTATCAGTCCAGTGGTCACAACCACCGTGATCGCGGTCACCCTAGTATCAGTCCAGTGGTCGCAACCACCGTGATCGCAGTCACCCTAGTATCAGTCCAGTGGTCACAACCACCGTGATCGCAGTCACCCTAGTATCAGTCCAGTGGTCACAATCACCTTGATCACAGTCACCCTAGTCTCAGTCAAGTGGTCACAATCACTGTGATCGCAGTCACCCTAGTATAAGTCCAGTGGTCATAATCACCGTGATCGCAGTCACCCTAGTCTCAGTCAAGTGGTCACAATCACCGTGATCACAGTCACCCTAGTCTCAGTCAAGTGGTCACAACCACCTTGATCGCAGTCACCCTAGTATCAGTCCAGTGGTCACAATCACCTTGATCATAGTCACCCTAGTCTCAGTTAAGTGGTCACAATCATCGTGATCGCAGTTACCCTAGTCTCAGTCAAATGGTCACAATCACCGTGATCATAGTCACCCTAATCTCAGTCAAGTGGTCGCAATCACCGTGATCGCAGTCACCCTAGTCTCGTTCAAGCGTTCACAATCACTGTGATCGGTGTCACCCTAGTCTCAGTCCAGTGGTCACAACCGCCGTGATCGCAGTCACCCTAGTCTCAATCAAGTGGTCACAATAACCTTGATCACAGTCACCCTAGTATCAGTCCAGTGGTCACAACCACCGTGATCGCAGTCACCCTAGTCTCAGTCAAGTGGTCACAATCACCGTTATCACAGTCACCCTAGTCTCAGTCACGTGGTCACAAACACCGTGATCACAGTCACCCTAGTCTCAGACAAGTGCTCACAATCACCGTGATCGCAGTCACCCTAGTCTCAGTCCAGTGGTCACAACCACCGTGATCGCAGTCACCCTAGTCTCAGTCCAGTGGTCACAATCACCGTGATCACAGTCACCCTAGTCTCAGTCAAGTGGTCACAACCACCGTGATCGCAGTCACCCTAGTCTCAGTCAAGCGGTCACAATCACCGTGATCACAGTCACCCTAGTCTCAGTCAAAATGTCACAATCACCGTGATCGCAGTCACCCTAGTCTCAGTCAAGTGCTCACAATCACCGTGATCACAGTTACCCTAGTCTCAGTCAAGTGCTCACAATCATCGTGATCGCAGTCACCCTTGTCTCAGTCCAGTGGTCACAACCACCGTGATCGCAGTCACCCTAGTATCAGTCAAATGGTCACAATCACCTTGATCGCAGTCACCCTAGTCTCAGTCCAGTAGTCACAATCACCGTGATCATAGTCATCCTTGTCTCAGTCAAGTGCTCACAATCACCGTTATCACAGTCACCCTAGTATCAGTCAAATGGTCACAACCACCGTGATCGCAGTCACCCTAGTATCAGTCAAATGGTCACAGTCACATTGATCGCAGTCACCCTAGTCTCAGTCCAGTGGTCACAACCACCGTGATCGCAGTCACCCTAGTATCAGTCCAGTGGTCACAATCACCTTGATCACAGTCACCCTAGTCTCAGTCAAGTGGTCACAATCACTGTGATCGCAGTCACCCTAGTCTCAGTCAAGTGGTCACAATCACCGTTATCACAGTCACCCTAGTCTCAGTCACGTGGTCACAAACACCGTGATCACAGTCACCCTAGTCTCAGACAAGTGCTCACAATCACCGTGATCGCAGTCACCCTAGTCTCAGTCCAGAGGTCACAACCACCGTGATCGCAGTCACCCTAGTCTCAGTCAAGTGGTCACAATCACCTTGATCACAGTCACCCTAGTATCAGTCCAGTGGTCACAATCACCTTGATCATAGTCACCCTAGTCTCAGTCCAGTGGTCACAATCATCGTGATCGCAGTCACCCTAGTCTCAGTCAAGTGGTCACAATCACCTTGATCACAGTCACCCTAGTCTCAGTCCAGTGGTCACAATCACCGTGATCGCAGTCAACCTAGTCTCAGTCCAGTGGTCACAATCACCTTGATCACAGTCACCCTAGTCTCAGTCAAGTGGTCACAACAACCGTGATCGCAGTCAACCTAGTATCAGTCCAGTGGTCACAATCACCTTGATCATAGTCACCCTAGTCTCAGTTAAGTGGTCACAATCATCGTGATCGCAGTTACCCTAGTCTCAGTCAAGTGGTCACAATCACTGTGATCGCAGTCACCCTAGTCTCAGTCCAGTGGTCATAATCACCGTGATCGCAGTCACCCTAGTCTCAGTCAAGTGGTCACAATCACCGTGATCACAGTCACCCTAGTCTCAGTCAAGTGGTCACAACCACCGTGATCGCAGTCACCCTAGTATCAGTCCAGTGGTCACAATCACCTTGATCATAGTCACCCTAGTCTCAGTTAAGTGGTCACAATCATCGTGATCGCAGTTACCCTAGTCTCAGTCAAATGGTCACAATCACCGTGATCATAGTCACCCTAATCTCAGTCAAGTGGTCGCAATCACCGTGATCGCAGTCACCCTAGTCTCAATCAAGTGGTCACAATAACCTTGATCACAGTCACCCTGGTATCAGTCCAGTGGTCACAACCACCGTGATCGCAGTCACCCTAGTCTCAGTCAAGTGGTCACAATCACCGTTATCACAGTCACCCTAGTCTCAGTCACGTGGTCACAAACACCGTGATCACAGTCACCCTAGTCTCAGACAAATGCTCATAATCACCGTGATCGCAGTAACCCTATTCTCAGTCCAGTGGTCACAACCACCGTGATCGCAGTCACCCTAGTCTCAGTCAAGTGGTCACAATCACCTTAATCACAGTCACCCTAGTCTCAGTCCAGTGGTCACAACCACCGTGATCGCAGTCAACCTAGTATCAGTCCAGTGGTCACAATCACCTTGGTCATAGTCACCCTAGTCTCAGTCAAGTGGTCACAATCACCGTGATCACAGTCATCCTAGTCTCAGTCAAGTGGTCACAATCACCTTGATCGCAGTCACCCTAGTCTCAGTCCAGTGGTCACAACCACCGTGATCGCAGTCACCCTAGTATCAGTCCAGTGGTCACAACCACCGTGATCGCAGTCACCCTAGTATCAGTCCACTGGTCACAACCACCGTGATCGCAGTCACCCTAGTATCAGTCCAGTGGTCACAATCACCTTGATCATAGTCACCCTAGTCTCAGTCAAGTGGTCACAATCACCTTTATCACAGTCACCCTAGTCTCAGTCCAGTGGTCACAACCACCGTGATCGCAGTCACCCTAGTATCAGTCCAGTGGTCACAACCACCGTGATCGCGGTCACCCTAGTATCAGTCCAGTGGTCGCAACCACCGTGATCGCAGTCACCCTAGTATCAGTCCAGTGGTCACAACCACCGTGATCGCAGTCACCCTAGTATCAGTCCAGTGGTCACAATCACCTTGATCACAGTCACCCTAGTCTCAGTCAAGTGGTCACAATCACTGTGATCGCAGTCACCCTAGTCTCAGTCCAGTGGTCATAATCACCGTGATCACAGTCACCCTAGTCTCAGTCAAGTGGTCACAACCACCTTGATCGCAGTCACCCTAGTATCAGTCCAGTGGTCACAATCACCTTGATCATAGTCACCCTAGTCTCAGTTAAGTGGTCACAATCATCGTGATCGCAGTTACCCTAGTCTCAGTCAAATGGTCACAATCACCGTGATCATAGTCACCCTAATCTCAGTCAAGTGGTCGCAATCACCGTGATCGCAGTCACCCTAGTCTCGTTCAAGCGTTCACAATCACTGTGATCGGGTCACCCTAGTCTCAGTCCAGTGGTCACAACCGCCGTGATCGCAGTCACCCTAGTCTCAGTCAAGTGGTCACAATAACCTTGATCACAGTCACCCTAGTATCAGTCCAGTGGTCACAACCACCGTGATCGCAGTCACCCTAGTCTCAGTCAAGTGGTCACAATCACCGTTATCACAGTCACCCTAGTCTCAGTCACGTGGTCACAAACACCGTGATCACAGTCACCCTAGTCTCAGACAAGTGCTCACAATCACCGTGATCGCAGTCACCCTAGTCTCAGTCCAGTGGTCACAACCACCGTGATCGCAGTCACCCTAGTCTCAGTCCAGTGGTCACAATCACCGTGATCACAGTCACCCTAGTCTCAGTCAAGTGGTCACAACCACCTGATCGCAGTCACCCTAGTCTCAGTCAAGCGGTCACAATCACCGTGATCACAGTCACCCTAGTCTCAGTCAAAATGTCACAATCACCGTGATCGCAGTCACCCTAGTCTCGTTCAAGCGTTCACAATCACTGTGATCGCAGTCACCCTAGTATCAGTCAAATGGTCACAATCACCGTGATCGCAGTCACCCTAGTCTCAGTCAAGTGGTCACAATCACCGTGGTCACAGTCTCCCTAGTCTCAGTCAAGTGGTCACAATCACCGTGATCACACTCACCCTAGTCTCAGTCAAGTGCTCACAATCACCGTGATCACAGTTACCCTAGTCTCAGTCAAGTGCTCACAATCAACGTGATCGCAGTCACCCTTGTCTCAGTCCAGTGGTCACAACCACCGTGATCGCAGTCACCCTAGTATCAGTCAAATGGTCACAATCACCTTGATCGCAGTCACCCTAGTCTCAGTCCAGTAGTCACAATCACCGTGATCATAGTCATCCTTGTCTCAGTCAAGTGCTCACAATCACCGTTATCACAGTCACCCTAGTATCAGTCAAATGGTCACAACCACCGTGATCGCAGTCACCCTAGTATCAGTCAAATGGTCACAGTCACATTGATCGCAGTCACCCTAGTCTCAGTCCAGTGGTCACAATCACCGTGATCATATTCATCCTAGTCTCAGTAAAGTGCTCACAATCACCGTGATCGCAGTCACCCTAGTCTCAGTCCAGTGGTCACAACCACCGTGATCGCAGTCACCCTAGTATCAGTCAAATGGTCACAGTCACCGTGATCGCAGTCACCCTAGTCTCAGTCCAGTGGTCACAATCACCGTGATCATAGTCATCCTAGTCTCAGTCAAGTGGTTACAATCACCGTGATCACAGTCACCCTAGTCTCGTTCAAGCGTTCACAATCAATGTGATCGCAGTCACCCTAGTCTCAGTCAAGCAGTCACAATCACCGTGATCACAGTCACCCTAGTATCAGTCAAATGGTCACAATCACCTTGATCGCAGTCACCCTAGTATCAGTCCAGTAGTCACAATCAAAGTGATCGCAGTCACCCTAGTCTCAGTCAAGTGGTCACAATCGCCGTGATCATAGTCACCCTTGTCTCATTCAAGTGGTCACAATCACCGTGATCGCAGTCACCCTTGTCTCGTTCAGGCGTTCACAATCACTGTGATCACAGTCACCCTAGTCTCGGTCAAGTGGTCACAATCACCGTGATCACAGTCACCCTAGTCTCAGTCAAGTGGTCACAATCACCGTGATCACAGTCACCCTAGTCTCAATCAAGTGGTCACAATCACTGTGATCACAGTCAACATAGTCTCAGTCAAATGGTCGCCATCACCGTGATCACAGTCACCCTAGTCTCAGTCAAGTGGTCACAATCACCGTGATCGCAGTCACCCTAGTCTCAGTCAAGTGGTCACAATCACCGTGGTCACAGTCACCCTAGTCTCAGTCAAGTGGTCACAACCACCTTGATCACACTCACCCTAGTCTCAGTCAAATGGTCGCCATCACCGCTGTCAAAATCACCGTTTCCCAGTCAGCATGGTCTCAATAATCGTGGTCACAATCATCTAGACCCCAGTCATTGTGGTCACAATCATCGTGGTCACAGTCAACATCGTCACAATCACCCATGTTCCAATCACCGCGGTCACAATCAACCAGATCCCAAAGTAACCATGGACACATTCACAGTGGTTCATGTCTTCGTGGTCACAATCACACGTATTCATGGTCATAGCCAAACTGGTGTCCTTGGTATTGGTCACAACACCGTGGTCATAACAGTCGTAGTCACAGTTACTGTAGTCGCAATCACGCTATGTCCAACATTCCTGCGGTCCAAAGCATCGTGACCCCAGTCAGCATGGTCACAGTTCCCGCTGTCGTGAAAATTCGTTGTCAATCTCATCGTGGTCATATCACTAAGGCATTAGTTGTGGTTTGTGGGCCTAAAGGCAGTGAACCCACCCACACTGGTTCACTCGTACGAGTCGGAAGATTTGTACCTAGGGCTGATGCAATTTGTGCACGAAAGGGCAGCACAATTATTGCATCCTATTTTAACACATGAAGGGTGCCGTAGATGTCAAACGATACTAAACGTCGCTATGTAAAAATAAATTACCTCACTCAACACACATAATGTACTGTGTAGGACTACTACACAACACAATGGTACATGATGTAGCACATACACATGCACATTAAACTAATGCGTTGACTTCCCCCTAAATGTGCGGGTGTCGAAATGTACACATTCTCACTGTACCGTTAATGCAAACATCACAAC
>JAODUO010000190.1:332500-337500 GCA_025642075.2 Ridgeia piscesae
ATTTAAAAGGTGATCTGAATGAAGCAATCGTCCCATGTTAATAGGTTAACTTTATTTTTAAATATTACGTTACCGCATATGGATAGAGTATCATATTGTTATCATTTGGTAGCGCATTAAACAACCGTTCCGTGGACAGGTGACTATGTCTGTTTAGTCCTATAAGCTTATGCGCAATAATATAAAACTTACTTAGCTATTCTGAAACAAAACTACTTCGAAGCTAACGGATTGTTCATATAATTATAGGTATATGATGACACCTCTGGTGGCTGTTTCCGCGTCTCTGTGATAACCAGTGAATGAAATCTGCAAAAACAAATCATGATTTCTTTATATAGCACTAAATACCTGTAAACAGCATGTTTTGAATCAGCTACATAATTTATGTTTTTATGTCGAATCAAACACGCTTGAAATCTTTAGAAGTGTTATCATGCGCAAAACTATCGCCTGGTTAGGTTAGAATCGTTGCTAGGATTTATTCTAATGCAATCTATAACCCGCGCTACAATGTAGACGTTGGCTATAATTAACTCTGTCTTACGCTGACGTGATATTGTATACATTTACTCATATAAAGTAATTAAAGGTTAGATAGTTAGTATGTATTGGGGGTGGCTATTGGATTGTGCGTGGGTTTCAGTTAAGTGTCGTTTACTGGTATTATGTCGCGTTGTTTATGGTCGAACACGTAGAATAGGGGGGATTCGCTTTGTACCAGGTTGACCTTATATTGGTGACATTTAAATGTATTCCTTCTGTTAAATATCGCACTACTAATATCTTTTCCTTCACGCTGTGGGGTCTCGGTATTCACAAAGTGTGTCGGGGGTGGATTGTGTCTGGATATATGCGGAGAAACTCCACCCCATTTCACTAGACAAAACCGGAAGTGTCTAACGTTAGACATGTTCAATGTACGTTGTGGCTTTGTCAGCGTCTATTTGTTGTTGATCGCCAATACCCTCGTTGGTTCCTCAGGTATGTAAAACAGATAAACGATATTTGTGTCAGCAAGATATTTTATACTAGACTGTCGTAGCACTAAATCTACACGTTACAGTATTTTAGTACCACAAACAACTACGCCATATGTTCAAACAAGAGAAGAAGAATCTAGGCGTCCGATCGCTTCAATGAAGGCGCCACTAACTATGTACCGTTAATTACACCACACGCGGTAACGACGACCTTATAACGAGTTGGCATATTCAAATACTAAATTAATATAATGTGTACCAAAGCAACTACATGCACACACAATAGCAATGCGTCGTTATTGTTTGTGTGTTTATACTACTCAATGTTTATTATATAGCATCTATATCAATCTAACCTGAAAAAACGGAGTTTGGTAAATTCGTAGTAAATCAGTTTGGTAGAGCTCTTCCGGAAATTGAATGTGTGTAGTGCATATACTCACTAGGCGGCGTGCTGGTAGTTTTTTGTATAGTACTTACCTCACAAGAATCGGTATGAAACATGAAACGTTTCAACGATATGCACGTATAAGCGTTGCCTGATTACACAAATTCTCAACTAGACAATCAAGCATCTAATGTTACCTGTTTTACCAAGAAGGTCAGTGGCGTAGTCATGGCCCCTAATCCCGGAAAGAAATAGCATGGTTGGGTACGGCGGACCAATAACTGGCTGCCTGATCCATAGAGTCACAAAGTAAAAGTGGGTTTCAGGATGCTTGCGTAAGGTATTCCTTCCCAGTCCTATCATTTCGCAAAAACATTCATCATTCAAATAGGATTAAGTTAGGAATTCTCCACTTCTGTCATTGGCTGCAGCATAAGAGTTGACAGAGCAATGAAAATGTCATTATTCTCGATGTGCATGATGGCTAATTGCTATTAAGGATTCAAAATAAATGAGAGTGGAGCTTGGAATGAAGGAATATTCTAAGAAGAAACTGGCGAGGTGTACATGGGCTGTGATAACCAGTGAATGAAATTTGTTTGTCCACACACACACACACACACACACACACACACACACACACACACACACACACACACACACACACACACACACACACACACACACACACACGCACGCACGCACCACACGCACACACGCACGCACACACGCACACACACACCACACACACACACACACACACACACACACACACATACTACATACACACACACATTATATATATATATATATATATATATATATATATATATATATATATATATATATATATATATATAATAGAGAGAGAGAGAGAGAGAGAGAGAGAGAGAGAGAGAGTTTGCTTGGTTGGTTGGTTGTCGGGTGGCCTCCTCCAATCCAAAATCCTGGCTACGCCACTGATGAAGATGAAGGTTTTCGTAGATCAGTACTATATAATCCTAATTGTCTCTGTTTCCGTCTGATTTACAGCCACGAATAGGCACTTGCAACATTAATATTGACTCTCTCGTCTGTGTATCAATAGCAGTGGACAATAACTGGATGGGGGACTCTCGTGCGAATAGTGTTTAATGTTCGTTGATACACACCAGTCCCTTTCCTCTAAGGCGCCGTCACAGACATCATTCTCCAATCACAATCAGGCTATGCAACGTACTAGAGATTAAATAGTTCGTGAACCAATATTAAGACAGTGTATTAATTAAATACTTGGATACACTTGTTCTTGCTTTAAAGTCATAACGCAAATATGTAAAGTTAGATAAAGAACGACGAACTGTCCAATGTAATAGAAATACGATATAATATGTACATCGTATTTCAGATTTTTATTTTGGCGGTCGGCCACGAAGTGAAGTAAACTACGATATTATGATCCACATATCCAAGCACTCTTTCTTCTTAGAATGCTATTTCATTACAACACAACTCACACAGTTTATTTTTTCATTTTAGTGAATAGATTTAACAAGATTGCCACACAGAGAACCAACTCTAGATGGCAGGTGGACAATGAAGCCCTTTGGGTTATCGAGAGTCCAACCTATCTATTTAAGTGTACCCCGCGTTCTTAGGTATATACCGATTTTATTTTTAAACATGTTATCACTACACAATCAGCTGATAATCTGTTCCATTCATTTATTGTTCTTTGTGAAAATGAGAATTTTATAATAGCTAGTCCATGCTGCTTCTTTCATAATGTAACTCCATGTCCTCTGGTCCTTCTCTCTTCCTTAACCAAGAAACAATTTCATCTCTTCCTTAACCAAGAAAAAATAGCTCTTTCAATACTTTAAATACTTCTATCTGATCTCCTCTCAATCTCCTGGTTTATAGTGTTGTGAAGCCACATTATCTTAGACCTCTTTTCATAACTAATATTCCTGAGTGTTGGTATCATTTTGGTTGCTCTCCGTTGTATTCTTTCTAGTATATCAATATCCTTCTTGCGATCCTCCATGCTTGTATGCAATATTCTAAATGAGACCTAACTATTGTTTTGTACAACGGTATTGTTAGTTCGTTTTCATTTTACACTATATTTCGCCTAATTAATCCAAGAATTTGATTTCCCTTCGCTGCTGCAATTCCATATTGCTCTGATACCTTCATCTCAGCACTAATGGCTAATCCTAAGTCCTTTTCGTTTACGGTTGTATTTAGTACAGTACCACCCATTGTATATTGTGCATCTTCATCCCCTTGTCATGTCTGGAGGCATTTACACTTCCCAAAATTTAAACACCATTTGCCACTTGTCAGATCATTTGGTCAACATAATAAGATCATCTTGTAAATGTTGTCTATCTGCACCACCTTTAATGTTTCTAAACATTAGCATTGTGTCTATTTTTTGCAGATTTTTGCGATTACGAAATCCAAGTGGAAACTTGCAATGAAACATACGCGGGGACCGACAGTATAATTGAACTGCAATTGTTTAACGGCAAGACAAGAACTTCCTGGATACGTCTCGACAACTACGATACAGACGATTTCGAACAAGGAAGGTAACACGCTTAACTTCTTCAGTTGCTAGCATTTAGCATTATCTGCGTAATTGACATGTGTATGGATTATGCCCCACCATTTCGCACAATAATATGTGTCTTGTATGTTTCTGAATGTCTCTTTAAAGCAACATCACATGTTTGTTGTTTAAGTTTCTTGCATATTGTAATCACTTAGGAATTTTACATTCTAAGACTTTCTTCATTTCCTTATTGGTCATACTAGTTTATACATCATTTTTCTTTCTTCATCAGGTCAGCCGTGGAAACAAACACCAGAAACATAACTACTTCCCCAAATAAACACGTGGTTCATAAGTGGCCCTACATAATATCGATAGTAGCAATAAACCTACATTGTGTTGATCAAAACATTACTATTATATCTTTATATATATTTTTTTACCAATAAAGAATATTTTACATTGCAGAATGGAGCTACAATTGGCCATGAAATTAATGCATTGGTTTATTTGATCTGGTTAAACAACTACGACATTCATTAACACTATATACGTGAAAGAAATAACATATGCACGTACTAAGTCAAGCATGAATATGCCATGAAATATATTAGACATTGAGTTATAGATACACAGTCTGTGTCGTGTATCTGTGTTAATCCATTTACATAAAAAGCCTATTTTAGACCCAAATATGAATCTTACTCTTATTTGTAATCCTTAAAGAAATACCTACATGGCGTATGCAGTGAATAAAGTAAAACACATACTTCACATATCTCTCTCAGACGTCCCACCCACATCACGTCTGTCTATACGACGGTTAATCTCAGTATGTGTTTTCGAACATCTTACCTCTTGTAGTTTTTGCTTGTTCTCCGTCGTGTCCGTCCGATATATATATATATATATATATATATATATATATATATATATATATATATATATATATATATATATATATATATATAATTGTCTTCATACAATAGTGTTCTTCTGCATTGATCTTCCTGCTTATGAGTTCCAGTACCGTTATAAATAATAATAAAACTAAGGACACTCCCTTGCCTCAAGCGGACATTAACAGGGA
>JAODUO010000190.1:345000-347500 GCA_025642075.2 Ridgeia piscesae
CCCAACGTTTTTTAATTTCGCACATGTGTTATCACGTCTGACACATGTCAGCTAAGCGAACAAGACTACGACATACATATAAACAACTACACCATTTTAACGCAAAGGTGGCGTTTACTTTCTCGTCTAGGCGTTAAAACATGACAGAAACGTACACAAATAAAACCGGTTAACAGTAGAGGGATTTGGTGACACATATCAGAACAACTCTGAGCCTGTGTAAATTACTGATCAAACAGTTGCACCTGTATACATCCACCTTCTTGTATTCCTTTCATAACTACCGCAATAACGACGTTTGAAGTAAATGATATTTGTCTACAAACGAACATATTTATCCACAACAAAACACGGCTATGTCTATATTGTAAATGACTCACCTCAAAATGTGATTCTCCGCCGAAGCACGCGACATGTCCATTGCGCACCGCATCAAACTGGAGAGAGACGTCAGATCCATACTGCGTGGCGATGGCATGGTGACAAGTGACGTCATTGTAGTGCTCCTCGTACGGGAAGTACAGCAGCAGGTCATCGGAACACGACGGGATGACTGAAACAACGACGACAGTAGTCACCTTCCACGATGCAACAACCACGCCGACAAACTGGTGAACTAACGCACAAAAGTTTTTTGTCACGATGGTTTTCGGGGGTATTAAGTTCGCAAGCTCTATACAATGGTCTACATTTCGTGGAAGATCGCTGTAGCATCTGTTGATCGTTCACGTTATTACGTTAGTCAATTATAGATACTGTATAACCGGCATTTTGCCCGAATAACTGTCCACACGGTACAGGTATATGTCAAAGTAGCAGTTATAAGTTTGGGGACTTACACAATTGCTTTTATACAGTGCAACCGCTTATGTAATTAAGTTATACTTACTCTCTCCGACTTGGACACATTCACACGGCGGATCCAGGAAGACCATGCCTTGGACACAATGCTGGATCTCCGTGGGACTGTCTATGGACCGGAAGTATCCCCCCTGACCCGGAACTTGTTCGAAGGGACAAGGACCTGTTTAAAGAAGAGACATACAACTGTGTTACATCGTGTTCACACACCTCCACACGTGAGAACAGAAAGCTCAGGCTCAGTGCACCTAGTTGTAATGCCGCCTTTTTGCATGACTCAACTGGAGACAGATTGAATATATCAAATCAATTCATCCATGTATTAATTGTTCAGCTAATTATATATATATATATATATATATATATATATATATATATATATATATATATATATATATATATATATATAAAGATATATTTTCCGCACACTTTGCTTCCAAGGTTTTTGGTTGGATAAACGAAATGTGGATTAAAGACACTTTATTACACATGGTATCAAGATGGTTCCACAGAAAACGTGTGGATGCGAAACAACCAACTATTGAAGAGCTGACAAATAAGTTAGGAGTATAATATATACATTATAATATATATATATATATATATATATATATATATATATATATATATATATATATATATATATATATATATCCACGTTTTCATTGGATGAGCTAACTCTTGTTTCGGCCCCTCCAAGTTAAGTGGTTTTCCACCCACTCACCTTTAGTGGTCGATGGGGCAATGTAGTCAACCACTGGGCCAGTCTTGTCGCAGTCCTCTTGTGGAGTCCTCTCGCATGAGTGGATGTCCTGATGCCACCAGAGGTCTCCACAAGTCATGTGATGCTTCCGGTATTGTCCCCAACCAATCGGCTCACACACGTAGAACATGTGACAGTTGTGTCGGTCAGGCAGCCAGATTTGTCCCTTGGTGAAGTCGCACAAATAACACTCATCTGAAAGTGATCATCGTTTTATGGAAATCATCATTTCTTTTCTAAGTTATGATTTAACACCACGATACAGGTTGATAGATAACGAACATAGTGATTTTAATACAGTATACATTGCCACTTGTTATCCATCATTTACCAATAAAAACGTCAAACTCACTAGCCGCCTGTATCACCATTATTCCAAACTTTTATGCGTTTGTTAAGACATTATATTTTATGTCCAGCAGATAGATGTAAAACATTTGAAATATTATGACAAATATGACAGATTATTCAATAACTGGATTTCGAAATATTCAAATGAAAATGTGTGCACATAATTTAGTGCACTTGAATATAATGTTCTATGTTTTACTTATATTCAAATACCGTGAGTGCTTGCCTGCACTTACAGGGAGATCCTGTAATCTGTTTTTCCTAATTTGATCATATATATATATATATATATATATATATATATATATATATATATATATATATATAGGTGTATATATACCTAAGATTTATGTTCAGTATACTCCTTTTTTCTAAAACAATAAGAGTAGTATGTTCTAAAACGTTATCCGTATCATGTATTGTTGTGTTGGAAAAAATAAACATTATTACTATTATTATTTATTTGTTATATAAGGGCAAAAGTAATGCGATTAGAGCGCACAGTGTAATCTGTTACATTTCATT
>JAODUO010000190.1:352500-382500 GCA_025642075.2 Ridgeia piscesae
ATATCATGCAGACATATTGTTCCAGGACATTTCACAATCTTTCATGGAATATGATCAAGACAAAATTTAAAATGATAATTACCAAATATATATTATAACCATAGATATACATGTTTGAGAGCATGAAATCAGATGTCTACCATTTTAATGACTGAGTTGCTTTCGTATGTTTTAGCGTTGCCGAAATCTCTTACACGCTAACTTTCTCGCGTTTGATGGAATTGGCATGAGAGTCTTGTCTTGGCAAGCATCAAGTTTCTCTGCTGTGTAGAGTATAGTCATTTTAAATATAATTATTGTCCCGAAGTTCACTAACGGAATCCACCACCGTCATCAGCCTGCGCTACTCCGGGAGCTACGTCGTCGGTTGCATGATAGGTCGACAGATAGCCACAAACGTGACATGAACAACTGGCGTGAAGCTTTTCCCATTGGGATTAACAGTAATCTGCACTTTTCTTTTCGACTGCCGCGTGATTTGTGAAAGAGGTTCTTCATGTTGATCAGAAGAAATGGATTCATCTGTAACTCCAGTCTGTTAATACTATCATGTTAATATGACAGGTAGTTGCGAATGGCTTATCTTGTATGCCATAGTCATCCTTCATGGCCAGAGCAGAATTGCAAACTTCATGATAGGTCCACTATCAATACCACTATCGTGATAGGAGTCGGGCAAAAGTAGTGTAACCCCCTCGATAGGGTTACCAAATTTGTCCGTCGTTTCTCATATACACATTATTATTATGTCAGATTGGAAGCGAGCGGTAAACGTTTTGCTATATGCTGGAATTTCAGGATAAACATGTAACGATGAACTCGATACTTCGCAATCAAAATGCGATCTTTCTAACTAAGGCCGTCTTACACTGGCGTCGTCGGAACGAATTAATGCTTGGGGACTAAACTGGAGATTCAGCACCACTCGGCCATCGCGCTCACTCGAACCCTAGTACCGGAAGATGGGAGGACAGGTGATGTTGAAGATGTCTAGCAGCAGGCGTTCTGCTTCAGAACCATTCTGCTACTCGTGATCGGTTCAAGACTGTTTAGTTGCTCGTGGAAAAGACTCAATATGTATCTCATCTTGAGGATCGGCAAAACCAAAATTGGGTAATTGTTTGTTCCCTTTTGGTGACTAGTGTTTGGATTACATCGGGATATCCACCAAAAACTCATCCTGGTGCTCGTTTCGACCCAAAAGCTAACCTTGTAGCCATACTCTGATGAATGGTAAGTTATAGTCGTGATGCGATCTATTTCAATGATGAAGTCATTGAAATAGATCGCATCACGACTATAACTTACTTACATCATCGACCATGTGATCACCTACCTAACTAATTATCACCCTTCCGCGGTAATCACTACAAAGACTGATTTAACATCGGATTTATACAATACATTTATTTTTCTGTATTTTTTAATGTTACATACAATGTTAAACTTTGCGTATAGGACTACAAAAAAAATTTCCATTAATATAAAGTTGAACGCGAAAGAAACTGATTGATTCACTTACCGAGGTCACACGACTGTAGACTGCACTGGATCTCTTGTACCACAAGCTCTCCATCTACCATCGCTTCCCTGGAGCGTGTGCCATTGCCACACGTCACACTGCATTCTCCCCACGGGATGGTCATAAACGGGTCTGCAGCGCATCAATACGCGATAAGAATTATTAGCATTATGATCATTGTTGGTAATTCCGAAACACCTTATACAAATTTATATTACAATGTATCTTACCAATCGTCGTGTTTATCACAGCATCTCTGACTGAATGGAATGTATTTAATAATCAGTCAACGTTTTGTTCCCAATACCAAATAGAGATACGTTAAGTATTCTAACAAAATAGAGATAAAAAGGAGAGTAAAATAAAAAAATATGGTATGTTGGTTGGAAAATAAATAACAGCAAGTGTAATATGTGCAGCATTTTACACTAAGTGACGATGTAATTTGAAATATTTTCAACTTTATATAATTGCATTTCAAATTGCAAGAGCGATTTAATGATATTTCGATAACACATACATCTCAGTGAATAAAGACAGACTGTTGGTAATTACTTTAAAATAACAGTTCGGTTATCTAAAACGATAATTAACTTTAGCAATAGGTTTAAATGGAACAACGAACGGGAAAATATTACATTAATAATATTTGCAAAATACAGTACATTACAGGACATTCGTGGATGTTTCTGTTCTGTTTTATCTGTCTATGAATAATTGGTACGATGCCCCATAATAGGCAAACCTTAATGCTCACGCCGATACCATAGTGTTACTAAGATTATTTAAACAGTATGCAACAAATATCGCAGCTGTTGCTATTACGTGAGCGCGAGCGTGGATGTACACTAAGCATCCACAGATAATGGAATATATTCCCCACGAACTACAAATAAAAATACATGATTACTGCTTTGTATTATGATATCATAGCATCACGAATCCATAATTTGTTATTATAACACCATAATAACAGCGGGTAGGAGAACATCAGAGGAATTTACACAGTTTATTCACAGAGTTTCTCAATATACCTATAAAGTGGTGCCTGACAATCACGTACCATTGCACGGCTTCAGGGCACAACTTCCCTCCAGTTTACCGCACACTATCGGTCTTCCGCCGATAACGCAATATTTATAAATTTCCTGTGTTCCATTTCCACATGGTTTCGTGCACTCTGTCCAGTTTCCCCAATCTAGAACAATAACAAATGCATTCATATGCGTGCAAGTACGTGCATGTGCGTGCGTGATATATATATATATATATATATATATATATATATATATATATATATATATATATATATATATATATATATATATATATATAGAGAGAGAGAACAGAGACAGAGACAGAGACGAGAGAGAGAGAGAGAGAGAGAGAGAGAGAGACCGAGAGAGAGAGAGAGAGAGAGAGAGAGAGAGAGAGAGAGAGAGAGACAGAGAGACAGAGAGACAGAGAGACAGAGAGACAGAGAGACAGAGAGACAGAGAGACAGAGAGACAGAGAGACAGAGAGACAGAGAGACAGAGAGACAGAGAGACAGAGAGACAGAGAGACAGAGAGACAGAGAGACAGAGAGACAGAGAGACAGAGAGACAGAGAGACAGAGAGACAGAGAGACAGAGAGAGCAGAGAGACAGAGAGACAGAGAGACAGAGAGACAGAGAGACAGAGAGACAGAGAGACAGAGAGACAGAGAGACAGAGAGACAGAGAGACAGAGAGACAGAGAGACAGAGAGACAGAGAGACAGAGAGACAGAGAGACAGAGAGACAGAGAGACAGAGAGACAGAGAGACAGAGAGACAGAGAGACAGAGAGACAGAGAGACAGAGAGACAGAGAGACAGAGAGACAGAGAGACAGAGAGACAGAGAGACAGAGAGACAGAGAGACAGAGAGACAGAGAGACAGAGAGACAGAGAGACAGAGAGACAGAGAGACAGAGAGACAGAGAGACAGAGAGACAGAGAGACAGAGAGACAGAGAGACAGAGAGACAGAGAGAGACAGAGAGACAGAGAGACAGAGAGACAGAGAGACAGAGAGACAGAGAGACAGAGAGACAGAGAGACAGAGAGACAGAGAGACAGAGAGAGAGACAGAGAGACAGAGACAGAGAGACAGAGAGACAGAGAGACAGAGAGACAGAGAGACAGAGAGACAGAGAGACAGAGAGACAGAGAGACAGAGAGACAGAGAGACAGAGAGACAGAGAGACAGAGAGACAGAGAGACAGAGAGACAGAGAGACAGAGAGACAGAGAGACAGAGAGACAGAGAGACAGAGAGACAGAGAGACAGAGAGACAGAGAGACAGAGAGACAGAGAGGAGCAGAGAGACAGAGAGACAGAGAGACAGAGAGACAGAGAGACAGAGAGACAGAGAGACAGAGAGCAGAGAGGCAGAGAGACAGAGAGGCAGAGAGGCAGAGAGACAGAGAGACAGAGAGACAGAGAGACAGAGAGACAGAGAGACAGAGAGACAGAGAGACAGAGAGACAGAGAGACAGAGAGACAGAGAGACAGAGAGACAGAGAGACAGAGAGACAGAGAGACAGAGAGACAGAGACAGAGACAGAGAGACAGAGAGACAGAGAGACAGAGACAGAGAGACAGAGAGACAGAGAGACAGAGAGACAGAGAGACAGAGAGACAGAGAGACAGGGAGACAGAGACAGGGGTTATTGATAATACTATTGACAGAAATGGTATTCAGCAAGATACAATTAATTCGTACATAATTTTGCTCTTAACTAATGTTCTAAATCTACGTAAAAGGCTGTTTGGCGACCGTAATCGAAAACAAATTGTTTGTTATATATTACATATTAATACGTTCGCGACACTGTGATAATGTTTAGAAATACAACTGAAAAGAAAGACACAACAATGGTCATAAAAAACAAAATTAAAAAAAACTAAGCATGTGCATTCCCAGTAGATGAATGAATAGATTCATACGAACTACGGGAAACAATCACGGTAAATTTATTATAACAAGCCGTCTCAATAAAGATTAAAAAAATGTGTGATTGTGATGAATCACAACACAGACATTGCCGTAACTTCCGTGAGTGCGGTAATATTTATTCTATCAAATCAAATTAGAACATTAACATTGCGAACTACACAGAAAATGCAATTTACTTACATTCCTCAGCTGATGACGTCAGAACTGTCGCTGCAAACGTAAAGTAAACAAATAGATATACAAACACCAGTCAAATAAACAGCAAGGCGGTCATTACCGAAGATTATGTTCAACGTAATCAGTGTTGAGGAATCAAAGCAATAACGGTCATACTGAACTGACGAAGATTATGTCAACGTAAACAGTGTTGAAGAATCAAAGCAATAACGGTCATACTGAACTGACGTAGATTATGTTCAACGTAAACAGTGTTGAAGAATCAAAGCAATAACGGTCATACTGAACTGACGAAGATTATGTTCAACGTAAACAGTGTTGAAGAATCAAAGCAATAACGGTCATACTGAACTGACGAAGATTATGTTCAACGTAAACAGTGTTGAAGAATCAAAGCAATAACGGTCATACTGAACTGACGAAGATTATGTTCAACGTAAACAGTGTTGAAGAATCAAAGCAATAACGGTCATATTGAACTGACGAAGATTATGTTCAACGTAAACAGTGTTGAGGAATCAAAGCAATAACGGTCATACTGAACTGACGAAGATTATGTTCAACGTAAACAGTGTTGAAGAATCAAAGCAATAACGGTCATACTGAACTGACGAAGATTATGTTCAACGTAAACAGTGTTGAAGAATCAAAGCAATAACGGTCATACTGAACTGACGAAGATTATGTTCAACGTTAACAGTGTTGAGGAATCAAAGCAATAACGGTCATACTGAACTGACGAAGATTATGTTCAACGTAAACAGTGTTGAAGAATCAAAGCAATAACGGTCATACTGAACTGACGTAGATTATGTTCAACGTAATCAGTGTTGAAGAATCAAAGCAATAACGGTCATACTGAACTGACGTAGATTATGTTAAACGTAATCAGTGTCGAAGAATCAAAGCAATAACGGTCATACTGAACTGACGTAGATTATGTTCAACGTAATCAGTGTTGAAGAATCAAAGCAATAACGGTCATACTGAACTGACGTAGATTATGTTAAACGTAATCAGTGTCGAAGAATCAAAGCAATAACGGTCATACTGAACTGACGTAGATTATGTTCAACGTAAGCAGTGTTGAGGAATCAAAGCAATAACGGTCATACTGAACTGACGTAGATTATGTTCAACGTAATCAGTGTCGAAGAATCAAAGCAATAACGGTCATACTGAACTGACGTAGATTATGTTCAACGTAAGCAGTGTTGAGGAATCAAAGCAATAACGGTCATACTGAACTGACGTAGATTATGTTAAACGTAATCAGTGTCGAAGAATCAAAGCAATAACGGTCATACTGAACTGACGTAGATTATGTTCAACGTAAGCAGTGTTGAAGAATCAAAGCAATAACGGTCATACTGAACTGACGTAGATTATGTTAAACGTAATCAGTGTCGAAGAATCAAAGCAATAACGGTCATACTGAACTGACGTAGATTATGTTCAACGTAAACAGTGTCGAAGAATCAAAGCAATAACGGTCATACTGAACTGACGTAGATTATGTTCAACGTAAACAGTGTTGAAGAATCAAAGCAATAACGGTCATACTGAACTGACGTAGATTATGTTCAACGTAAGCAGTGTTGAGGAATCAAAGCAATAACGGTCATACTGAACTGACGAAGATCGACGAACATTTTATTTCGAGACATGTATAGATAGCTTGAATCATAACAAAAAGGATAACTGATCTATCTGTTTCTAAATTGCCATACAATAGTGTATCGTTACTACTAAATATTATTTAGACGAAATACAGAGAGACAGATATATATATATATATATATATATATATATATAGAGAGAGAGAGAGAGAGAGAGAGAGAGAGAGAAAGAGAGAGATAGTGGAGAGAGAGAGAGAGAGAGAGAGAGAGAGAGAGAGAGAGAGAGAGAGAGAGAGAGGCAGAGAAGAGACAGAGACAGAGACAGAGACAGAGAGACAGAGAGATAGCTATGTTTATTTGTTATATATATATATATATATATATATATATATATATATATATATATATATATATATATATATATATTATATATATATATATATAATTGTGCCAACTAAACTCAATCACTCAATCTATCAATCGCGCAAATTGTTGCAAATTAACTAATCAAATTAATATTGAGCCACGTGATTGATCTAAGACAAATCGTGAAGAGGCGTTTACAATTCATACCAAAGAGGCAGAAGCCAGCCAGAGCCCAAGACGTTTTGCCGTACGAAATCATGATCTTTGACCACTGTCCTGCGAAGGAAAAGCAATGTGTAGCAATAAGACAACACCGCGTTGTAAATACATTTACTAGAATAGAACATAGTATGTGTTCTGATTTTCATTGCAATACAACAAAGTCATTATACGAGAGTAAACGATAATCTTTATTTAGTACGAATATATGTGCGTGAGTGGGAATATGCTATGCGTGTGTGTTTGTACATTTACATGTGTACGTGCGCGCGCTTGCGTGTGTGTGCATGTGTACGTGTGCGTGTCTGTGTTCGAGTACATACGTGATTTGTTGTAAAACCCCCACACCCCACAACACACACACACACACACACACACACACACACACACACACACAAAATGAACACACACACACACACACACACACACACACACACACACACACACACACACACACACACACACACACACACACACACACACACACACACACACACACACACACACACACACACACACACACACACACACACACACACACACACACACACACACACACACACACACACACATGCTGAACGAGGATATTAGATTAGAATCCGGATATCAAATCAATTTGCAAAATACTCCCGAGATAACAGACAACCTGTTGTCACAGTATTGTGTGTGCCGTGCATATACAGGATAACAGATTTTGACGATGACGACACCAGGAAACCAGAAGTTGACCGTTCAAAATGGAACATGTCGACTGTTTCGTACGTCGCTAAACGCAATAGACGTCAAGTGTAGATGTACGTAAGAAATGAAGAACTTACCTGAACAGCGATGATCGGAGCTTGTTGAGTGACGACAGAGCTGGGATGTCTGGCGTCTTCTGCTTTCTCTTGATCACTCTACCTCTTTATAAAGGCCCTTAACGATGACGCCTACTGCTGATTAATGACACGATAAAATCGCATTTGGTTTCATCTCAAGTAATCCCCAAATGATAAATTGCATAATTATAAATAAGTGTCACTGTCATCGGTGTGTGTGTCACCAAGTTAGCGTTTTGTTTGCTCGTGTGTAATCTATCAATTACGAATGGGCTCGCATCACCAGACCGACCCGCCTACACAGTAGAGATTGGGGAGGGACGGACGGACGGGGGAAGGGAGGGATGGAGGGAGGGAAAGGAGGAAAGAGGGAGGGACGTTAGAGGGGGAGAGGGGAGATAAGGAGGGAAGGAGGGAGGAGGGAAGGAGGGAAGGAGGGAAGGAGGGAAGGAGGGAAGGAGGGAAGGAGGGAAGGAGGGAAGGAGGGAAGGAGGGAAGGAGAGGAAGGAGGGAAGGAGGGAAGGAGGGAAGGAGGGAAGGAGGGAAGGAGGGAGGAGGAAGGAGGGAGAGATCACTGATGCTGATTATGACAATAATTATAAGGCAACTTCTGGTGTATCTAGCTACTTAAAAGCCGAACTCACGGACACTGGTCAATTCCAGTGTTGACAGACTGAATAAAATTGCCAGTATATAGGCAGATACGCCATGGAGAAAGGTGACTACTCAAAAGTATAAAGTTAAGAGGGTAGTGGTTCCGGAATTATGTAATATTTCCAACTGGTCAAACAGTAACCGTGAGAAACACTGCAATGAGTTGGAGCAGCAACAGAAAAAAAACCAATTACAAATGTTGGTATTTTATAGAGGGAGAAAAGCACACCAGAATTAGATGATAGCTCTGAAGACTTTCTTACAAATGTGTCTATTGTGAACAAAGCCTGTTAAGTTACAGTACAGATATCAAAATGATACGACTTGGGAGATGAAGTCAATGCGGGGAGGGGAGCTCTGAGAGAGAATATCGCGGAAACCGAACCACAGCCATTGCTACGTAAGTATGCACGTTATAATGTTATGATAGTTTGCATTCGCATTATGACAAAGAGAATACAACTGGACAATTCGATGAATACTTGTCTAGTTTAATAGTCGGCAAGTAATGCAAAACTAACGTGAGTAACATTGACATGTATCATTGTAGCATAATAATTTTTAGATATTAACGGTTTATTTTATATGTGCCCAATGCAGATACAGTTACACCAAAGTAACACGAAAACAAAGCAATACAACACAAAACACGAATACGTCAAGAACTTTCCAATGTAACGTAAGTATTAGACGTGATTGTTCCCGAGTATATACCGCGACTATGTCTTGGACCTCGGTCAAAACGTAATCTGACAATGCATCATGTAACACTGCCGTGTATATCGTCACGGTCTACGCTTACGCCGACCTTGACCAATGCCTAATATAGACATTGTTATTACATAGTCGCCAACGTTGTCATTAAACCGGACATTGTAATGTGACAACGGACATTCTTAGCAAAAAACTAAATTACACAATGGTTAATAGCTAAAAGAGCAGAAATTACACTATTACGCTATGTTTAATGGCTACAATAAAGCAGAAATTACACCATGTTTAATAGCTACAAAAACATAATATGTCTCTCTTTTGTTTAAGTTTAATATTTTCGAAAACAAAGACTCCGTTTTGGCAAACATTGTTTTCTTATTGCTAGCAGCAGCGTTGGAGTTTTACTGCCATAGCTGCTGTTGTTACTGTTGTTGTTATTGTTGTTGTTACTGTTGTTGTTACTGTTGTTGTTACTACTGTTGTTGTTACTGTTGTTGTTACTGCTAGTTGTTACTGTTGTTGTTAATGTTGTTGTTACTGTTGTTGTTACCGTTGTTGTTACTGCTATTGTTACTGCTATTGTTACTGCTTATTGTTACTGTTGTTGTTACTGTTGTTGTTACTGTTGTTGTTACTGCTGTTGTTACTGTTGTTGTTACTGTTGTTGTTACTGCTGTGGTTACTGCTGTGGTTACTGCTACAGTGACTGTTTTTGCCGTAACGTCTTCTATAGTGTCACTGCTACAGCTGATGCATGGTGCTGTTGTTTCAGCTGCAGCTGCAACCGCTCCTGCAGCAGCGAACGCCACCATTACCGCACCTGTTGCGGCTGCATGGTGTGTATTTGGTACATAAAGTATAGGAACGATTCATTTCGAAATATTACAAATGCGAAGTATCGTATCGCTGTTGACGTTGAATGATCACGCCCAAACCGATTTATAACAAACATTGAATCTGGACATATTACTTCGAACACTCCTTATACACACCACATGGGCGGTGTCGCGACGCATATTGATCAGAATATTTAAAATATATATATATATATATATATATATATATATATATATATATATATATATTTTTATATATATATATATATATATATATATATATATATATACATATATATATAATATATATATATATATATATATATATATAATATATACATATATAATATATATATATATGTATATATATATATATATATATATATATATATATATATTATATATATATATATACTATATATAATATATACATATTATAATATATACATATATATGTATATTATATTATATTATATATATATATATATATATATATATATTATATATATAATATATATATATATTATATATATATATATATACATATATATATATAATATATACATATATAATATATATATATATATATATATTTATAACACGAAACGTCGACAGAATATGCTTTAGAGGGTATATGTTTAATTTAATATGTCACGTTCTCCTTTTAGTCACTAATAAATAACATGTGACAGTATAGAGGAAATAGATTTGGGTAGCTTACTTAGTAATACAGGCTTTTGGATTGCTTTGAAGTTGGGTGTCCATGTTGCTCGATTACGAGCGTTCGCATGCACAATGTGTATTTAATATACATGTTATGGTATTTCAAGGTTATTTTGGTACGTGTTTTGCTTTATGCTTTTTGAGCATGTAACATGTTTATTGTTGAGATTGGACAGCAGTGACAACGTTTATAAAATTATTTTGTTTTCATGCAATTTAGAAATTATAATACGTTTTCGGTCTCCTGTAAAAAGAGTAAAGTGGTCATATATCTACGAAGGGTAACTGCTTGTATAGTATCACCGTAAATGCAAGTATAAAATGAACAAATGCCTTTTCAACGGAACAAACCGTAGGCGGCTACTGTCATTTGTAGTCTTCGTGAGATTGTACGCTCGATATCGCTGAAAGGTATTCATCATTAACATTTCATAAATAGAAAAGAATCGTTCTAAGGGGCATTTATTTTATTCTGCTTGGCCTCGGCGTGTTGCTCTGAAACAGCTACATGCACTGTTTTCCAATCATCACCATTTGTGAAGAAATGCAGTTCTCTTTTAACTCAGATGTCATTATGACAAGAAGTATGTTCAACCAAGTAACTATCATATCGATTATTGTGTCATGTTTGGGATGATTAAACTTTCTTCCTTTCAGCTAATGGACGCCATCACGAACTGTTGATCGTCTAGTGACACAAGAAAATATAATTAGTGTATACAGTGGTTCAATAAATATGTGACGTCAGACAACTATTATTTTATACCTTTTAATGATTCAGTAATATATATATATATATACGTGATGTTCTAGTTTTCAACAAATGAATTAATTATGTGCAGGCATCGAACACATTCTGCCAGTCAGAACTCAGAAGAACAAACAACTTATTCTACTAATGTGCTTAACGTCATAGTCATTTGCTGTATTAGAAAGCCATTAATCAGGGCATTCACCTTGTCTACTATACTCATAGTCTACGGCAGTATGATATGAACTGAACATGTCCTTCGTTCAGCAACACAGCCTACACCTTTTCGCTTTTCGACAGTTGACACCATCTGATCATTCGTTCTTTTCCGTAACTAGCTATGTTACATTTCGGGTATGCGGCAAACGTAACATATTTCCAGGTAATAGTGATCAACGATGAAAGATTACTGATAAACATGTATCATAAACCCAATTATGTGAGAAATATGAACCCATCCCCTGTATTAATTATACCGGCAGTCGGCATATTATTTCATCTCAGGTGTAAGTTCGCACAGAGCTGTTCATTTAAACACATCAATCTATTGCTGACGTTTATATGTGTGTATGTCTGTCCACCGCAAATCGACGTAATTGGCAAACAAGGGGATTGGCAACGAAATGCCAACGTAAATGGAACACACTGATAAGCATCTGTATGTATGTATGTGTGTGTGTGTGTGTGTGTGTGTGTGTGTGTGTGTGTGTGTGTGTGTGTGTGTGTGTGTGTGTGTGTGTGTGTGTGTGTGTGTGTGTGTGTGTGTGTGTGTGTGTGTGTGTGTGTTTTGTGTATATATATATATATATATATATGTGTGTATGTATGTATGTATGTATGTATGTATGTATGTATGTATGTATGTATGTATGTATGTATGTATGTATGTATGTATGTATGTATGTATGTATGTATGTATGTATGTATGTATGTATGTATGTATGTATGTATGTATGTATGTATGTATGTATGTATGTATGTATGTATGTATATATTATATACCTATATATAGTGCGCGTGCGCGTGCGCGTGCGCGTGTACATTATATCTCCTTTCTCCTCGGTCGCTTCTCTCTCGAATTGAACAAACCCGGCCGCAATACGAATGACCCCTGCCAGTGCGGTGTCATTAATCTGCCACTTACGTCATATCCTGACAATCATTTATAGTAGACAATCCATTATTAATCTACAATATAATAGCGGTGTTGGAGTTGCTTGTCGTAGTTAACTGCAACCCAAAATTAATCTCGCATAAGTCGTAATAGGAGTGATTTTGGCGTGGGGAAGGTGTCGTTTTACGTCATCATCACACGTTCAACCCATTTGTTCTACATGACCCCGCATTTTTACTTTAAAAGTTGTGTGTGTATGTGTGTGCGTGCGTGCGTGAGTGTGTGTGTTTATGTGTGGGTATGTGGTGTATGTGTGTGTATGTGTGTATGGAGCGTATGTGTATGTGTGTGTGTGTTTTGTGTATGTGTTTGTGTGTGTATGTCTGTGTGGAGCATGTGTGTATGTGTGTGTTTATGTATGTATGTATGTGTGTGTGTATATGTGTGTGTGTGTGTGCGTGCGTGCGTGTGTGTTTGTTTGTATGTTTGTTTGTTTGTTTGTCTCTGTGTGTGTATGTGCATATGTGCGGGAAAATCGGCAGATGTAGAGGTTTGAAATTGGTGGTGTATCAAATTTGAAAAACAAGCGGAAATATTGATTGAGTATTATTATTGTGTTAAGGTTATTCATAAAGTGGTACTGGTCATATATTGAGTAGTAGTTTTGGTTAAAGTTTGTTAGTTAACAGTATTTTTGAACAGATTAGTATAGTGGGTGATAAAAGGGTAATCTAAGCATCGACAAATTGTAAACAAGATTAGAAAATCTCTTTATTTGTATAGTATATAAGAGATAAAGCAATAAGAGTAACAACTAATATGTAAGATAAAACGGGAATAGGTATCATTGTTTTTAAAAAATAAACAAGCGTTTTAGTAAAACCCTTGTTTGTTTATATAGGTAGTGCCCAAATTTCCGCTAGGGAACGGTACCAGTACAGACTAAACTTATTGTTCATGGTAGCATGGGTAAGTTTTTTTAAAATAAAGGTGCTGCGTTGCTGTAAAAAAAAAACAAACAGTCTTTCTAAAACTAATTTGGGTTTTAAATAAGAGTTGATTTTGAAAAATTTGTAATATGGCACCTAAGCAAGGGGCAAGGGGGCACTTGGTGTGTAACCACTCCCACAGCTTGGTGGTTTTTGCCGTATGGGGTGGGAAAAACGGAGAGACAAGGGGGAAAGGGGGAGTTCCAATGTTTAGGGTTTTGGGAAAGGGGACTGTCAAAGCAGAGTTAAAGGTAACGGATATTGTAAAGGGGATGCAGAGGAGGGAGGGTGATTGCAAGGACACAAATGGAGAAAAAAAACAGGAAACATGACATGCAGGAAGGTGACAGGGGAGAAAGTGACAGTAGAAAGGAGGAGGGAAAAGGGGGACAGGAGAAAAGGGGTAGATGCGACAGGAGTTAAGACGAATGGAAGAAAGGAAGTGAGAGGTGATGTGCCCAAACGGAAGTCAATAACAAGGACGATGACAGGAAGAAAAAGCCCGGGAAAAAAGGAACAACAGAAAGCGGCGGGGGAAAAGAGAACCGGGAATAAAAAATTTTGAAGCAGTGATCGGGGGGGCATTGAGAACAGAAAGGGTATTTAGGGGAGACTCCTTTTTGCGAAAGACAGACGGACATTAAGCAAAGGAGAAGACGTTTTTTTTGTTTTCCCGGGGGGCTAGGATGACATGTGACTGAACGGGTAGAGAAGTTTGGGGCAGGGCCCAAAGGGGGTCTATATTAGTAATGTAGGGACAAAAATGCAGACAGGGATGGAAAAACCCAGGATAGTAAAGAGATACAGAGAGTTGGTAGAGACCTGAAAAAGAGGGGGTTGAACAGATCATATCTCAGGAATCTTGCCAGTGATGAGGGGAAGGGGAACAACATTTAGAAATTGCAAGAGGAGGGCCCATTAAGGGACTTTAGAGCAGATGTGTGAAGAAGAAGGAGTTGGATTTGTAGATTTGTGGGGATATTTTGTTGGAAAGAAGACATGTTTATGAGAGATGGCCTCCATCAAAGCGGAAAGGGCCAGAGTGTTCTCCGAGAACCTTCTTCGATCGATGAATAATGGAACAGGTTGCAACTTTTAAACTATTTGGGGGGAACCGAAACCAAATACTAGAGGCATAGATAAAGATAGCAAAAAGACACAGCAAAAACAGCCTGGAAAGCCCTAGGAATTTGGTTATAAATGTGTTTGTTTAAATGAAAGGGAGCATAGTAAAAAAAAGAAATGAACTAAACATTATGGTAGAAGAATTGCCCTCAAAAATGGTATAACTGAATCTTGGGCCACACCTGATATTAGATGCTGAATTAGGAATCAGGGTATGTAATGTTTAGGAAAGATAGGTTAGGAAGAAGGGGAGGCGGAGTTATTTTATATATTAAAGAATCCATCCAAGTTTTGAAATAAAATTAGAAAAGAAGCAGAATGTGAAGATGCTGTCTGGTGTAACATAGTTACAGGAAAGTCAACATTAACTGTTGGGTTAGTGTATCGGAGTCCAAACATAAGCAAAAGAGAATGAAAAAATACATAAGCTATCAAAAATGAGTAAACGGGACTGTATTATTAGGGGGGTTTTTAACCATGGGCATATACAGTGGACATCTCTACAGAGTACCGGGAGAGAGAGGATCAAGATTTTTTTAAATTTAGTACAAGATAGTTTCCTTTCTCAACATGTGTTAGAAGCAACCAGGGGCGAGAACGTGTTAGACATGTATTGACTCCAGAAGGAATTTGTTGATAATGTCAAGATATGTGAGCCACTGGGGTGTAGTGATCACAACCAGATACATTTTATCATCAAAGTAAAGGAGAACGGAATAGAAAAAAAAGGTACGGGAAAAAAATTTTCACAAAGGAAGATATAAGGGGGGAATATTTAGCAAAGATAGCGGGAAAAACACACTGAAGAATAAGACAGCAACAGAATGCTGGAATATTTTAAAGAGTGAAATTGATGGTCGTTGACAAATTTGTCCCCTTGAAAAAACAGGGGAAACGGTAAAAGAAGAAACACTTATCGAAGGAAGCCATTAAAAAAATCAAGTACAAGCAAATGATGTGGAAGAATATAGACATCCCGGAAGTAAGAAGACTATAGCATTTATAAAGAAGCACTTAATCAAGCTGAAATTAGAAATTCAAAGAGAAGCTACGAAAAAAAAATACTTTTAATATAAAACATGACAGAAGGTTTTTATGCGTATGTTCGAAGTAAACAGAAAGTTCAGGATAAGGTCGGTCCTCTGAAGGTAGTGATAAAAATTAAAACGGGGGGTTTTTAATGGCAGAAAACCTAAATGAGTACTTTGTTGGGTGTTTCCGGGAAGATATTAGTATATTACCTTTGAGACTAAGTTCGAAGGGAGAGAGTTTATATTTAGGCCCTTTGAAAACAATGGTAGCTATGAAAATAAGAGATATGAAGGATAATAAATCCCCGGGATGGAGGGGATTCCTCCCAAATTACTATGGAAATTGTAGAACAAATCAGCATACCGCTTGCAACAGTGTTCAATTTGTCATTAGAGGAGGAATAGTTCCGTTAGAATGGAAAGAAGCAAACATTATACCATTATTTAAAAAAAGGTTTCAGAGAACTATAGACCAGTGAGTTTAACATCGGTGATTTGCAAACATTAGAAAAACTCATTAAAGATCACCTGGTTGATTTTCTTGTTAAAAATAAATTGATAAACCCATCTCAACATGGGTTTTTTTAAAAAGAGGTCATCTTAACAAATATGTTATGTTTTTTTGGGAAAATGTCACAAAGTGGTAGATGAGGGATCACCAGTAGATATAATCTACTTAATTTAAAAAAAGCCTTTGACAAAGTGCCACACCAAAAACTACTACTTAAACTAAAGGGCCCCGGCATAGGAAATGGAATGATCAACTGGATGAAAAAAGGCTTTTGGTAGAAGACAAAGAGTAGTAGTTGATGGGGAGGTTTCAAACTGGAAACCGGGTTTTTTGGAGTACCGCAGGGGTCAGTACTGGGCCTATTTTATTCTTAATATATTAATGATTTGGATGATGACATAACAACAAGGTGTTGAAGTTTGCGGACGACACAAAAGTGTTTAGGAAAATTAAAAGGGTGCAGATGACAGCATTTACAAGATGATCTTAATAAGTTGATAGAATGGTCTGAGAAGGGCAAATGCTGTTTAATTTTGGAAAGTGTAAATGCCTTCACACAGGACATGGGGCACAATATACAATGGGTGGTACTAAATACTACCTTTAAAGGGGAAAAGGGCTTAGGGTTCTATTATTGACATGAAGGTATCAGAGCAGTGTGGAATTGCAGCAGCAAGGAAACCAAATTCTTGGATTAATTTGGCGAAATATAGTGTACAAAAAAAAAGAACTAATAATACCGTGTATAAAAAATAGTTAGCTCACAGAAAATTTATACAAGCATGGAGGCCATATCCAAGAAGGATATTGATATGCTAGAAAGAGTACAAAAGGGAGCAACCAAAATGATACAAAACTCAGGGAAAATTAGTTATGAAATGCGTCAAAAAAATTTGGGTTAACAACACTAGAAACCAGAAAATTGGGGGAGATCAGATTGAGGGGTTTAAAATATTGAATGGATATGAAAAATGACAGAAAATTTTTTACAGTGGAAAGAAGGACTAGAGGACATAGTTTCATTAGCAAAAAGCAGTGTAGATAGATATTAGAAAATTTTCATTTTCACAAAGAACAGTAAACGAATGGAACAGATTATCAGCTGATTGTAGGTGCTAGCAGTGTTAATATATTTAAAAAAAAAATTAATATACCTAAGAAGGGGGGTTATTTTAGATAGGTTTGGGCTCTCGTAAACCAAATGGCTTCCTAGTCCACCTGCCCTCTAGAGTTGAATCCTAGGTGGCCAAAACTTGTTAAATATGGCTTTGTTTTTTTTATTTAAATATATATATATATATATATATATATATATACGTGTGTATGTGTGTGTGCATGTATATATATATATATATATATATATATATATATATATATATATATATATATATATATATATGTGTGTGTGTATGTGTGTGTGTGTGTGTCTGTGTATATGTGTGCGTATGTGTGTGTGTGTGTGTGTGTGTGTGTGTGTGTGTGTGTGTGTGTGTGTGTGTGGTGTGTGTGTGTGTGGTGTGTGGTGTGTTTATGTTTATGTGGGGTATGTGGTGTATGTGTGTTTTTGCAACCCCTGTATATATATTGTGTGTGTGTGTGTGTGTGTGTGTGTGTGTGTGTGTGTGTGTGTGTGTGGGGGTGTGTTGGGGAACTTTTGTGTTGTGTTGTTTGTTTTTGTGTTTTTGTTGTGTGTGTGTGTGTGTGTGTGTGTGTGTGTGTGTTGTGTGTGTGTGTGTGTGTGTGTGTGTGTATGGATTGTGTGTGTTTTGTTGTTGTTGTTGTTTGTGTGTGTGTGTGTGTTTCTGGAGCCGTGTGTGTGCTTGTTGTGTGTGTGTGTGTTTGTGTGTGTGTGTGTATGTGTGTATGTGTGTATGTGTGTATGTTGGGTGTGTGATTGTGTTTTGTTGTGTGTGTGTGTGTGTGTGTGTGTGTGTGTGTGTGTGTGTGTGTGTGTGTGTGTGTGTGTGTGTGTGTGTGTGTGTGTGTGTGTGTGTGTGTGTGTGTGTGTGTGTGCTTGTGTGTGTGTACTTGTACTAGGTATTGTAACGATATATGATTCCTCAGCTAACTTTCGAAAAGGCAAATCTCTAAACGATCTTTGTCGAGAACAATCAAATATACTTAGCTTATATTTAGTGGTCTTATTATCGGAAGTTAACCTAAACTTATATTTTATAAAGCGAAACTTAAAAGGTCGTACTACTCCATACTGCAATTCACCATTTGGTGCACGTGTGGCGACCACTTGTCAGAAATAAAGAAATGTAGAGGTATTTCTTTCGAGGTTGCCAGCTATGAAATGACGAACAGTGAAGCAACTTAGTTGTGTGGCGGACATATTAGCATGTGTATACGATATCTCAATTACCTTTGCGATATAGTAATAAATTACATCTTCAACAAAAATTGCAGTCGGCCCCGGTTTTAGATATACAGTTTTGCTTAGGTATGCATTGTGTGGAGATCCGTGTCGACAACTTTGGCAACATGGCTGTCTATTACGTAAAAGTGTATCCAACTATTATTCGCTTACATATATGCGGGCAACTAATCGCGTATAATTGAATTGCTTGGCAGCACTTGGCCATTAGGAAGGCATTTTACGATATTTCAGAACAAAATAAGATATGAAATACACTTCGTACATTTGTCACCAAACAAATCTATCATTTCTATCATGATCATAATCATGATGATCATCATCATGGCTCTGCTTCGCGAATGAAGATTCAGGAAGGAGGAAGTCCTTGTCTGGTGCAGGCTGATGGCTGATTAAACCTATTCGAGATAGGCAAGTCTGTTCAAAGTTGATTTCAGAAGGGACCTGATTTTACGCTTTCTCCTGTTGCCATCCAAGTTGGCCCTTCGTGTGGTTTCAAAGGAAGTGTTGGACTGGCAATTCATGCGATTGGTTGCTTGATGCGATCGTTGTTGCAAGTGGCTAGGGATCTTTTCAATGTGCCTTTGTATCTTTTCCGAGGTGTCCCTTTGTCACGATGGCCAGTGGATTATTCTCCATATAGCACCATCTTTGGTAGGCGATGGTCCTCCATCTTGGAGACGTCCTGCCCAGCGAAGCTGTGTTTTGAGGCAGCGCTGATGGTAGCGATCGATGAGGCGCAGATGGCGACGATAGGTGACCCAGGACTGAGAACTATACAGGAGAGTTTTAAGCATAACAACTTTGTAGAAATTTATTTTCAAGTCTTTCTTTAGATTGTTGCTCTTCCAGACACGTCTGTATAGTCTATTTGGCAGATTTGTAAGCTTGATAACTATGAAGTCCCTGACCATGAACCCAAAATCTGAAAGACGTCTCTCCTTTGTTGATTGGCCTGACCAATAGAGGGTACAACCGGCGCCACGTTCTCTCACACATCCTTCTTCTGAGAAGCGGATTTCACTGAGTGCCGCGAGGTCTATATCCAGCCTAGCGAGTTCGTGTGTAATTAATGCAGAGCGTCGTTCAGGTCGAGTGCTGTTGCATGCACCTAACATTGTTCTGACGTTTCTGCATGATAGTTTGAGTCTGTTCCCACCTTTTAAGGCGAGTGGGATGCGCCGTTTCTCCTTTGGTGTATTTCGACCGCATTTTGAAGATGCCCGTTGACCGCGGTGAGCCAACAGGGACATATGGAGACACGCATTGTTTAGGCCGCCTTTTCTAGGCCCCTCTCCACGTGGAACAAGCACAGGTGTCCTTAGAGAAGGCTGCTTGGTCGCTTAGGTTGCTGCCGGGTGATGTTGTCTTCTCCGGGTCAACATCCGACGATCCATACGTCTCAGCCGCCTGCATGCAGGATTGGAACTGCGGCTTCCAGTGTCATCTGCCACTTGTCGTATTCACCCCTTTCCCATCGCTGCAGGACTTTGTGAGTTAAAAGAGGTAGACGTGTCCGTCTCGCCTGCGCAATGGAGCATTAAGGTGGAGTGCTGGATGCGGAAAACTTACCCCACCCTTTAAACCCAAAGTTTGTCTGCCATGCTGGAACGGTGACAGGGAGGTCCTTGGGTCGTAGGTTTAAAATCAATCAGAGTTTTCCTTCTCCTAGACCCACTGCCTACCAAGGCTAATGTGCTAGGTCTACCCAGGTTTACTATCAGAGTTGCCCCTCTCTTATCCCTAGTATGTTAGCCCTGGGGGCACAGTACCCATAGTGTACCATGAGACGGTCATACTAGAGACTTGTCTGTGGAGAAGCTATGTACCAGCAGGGGAGACTTACGCACTCGGCTCCCTTTTCACCATTGTAAGGGAGCTAGCTGGCGGTCGTACCTTTAGTAAGTATATGATACGCGTGCGCTACTAATAACTACACCACAGCACTAGACACACCACACAGACATGTGTCACCATTATACACTATGACGTCTTAATAAATGGTTTGTGTCATTTAACCGCTGCTCATTAGTGATTGGATACTAATGTCTACCTACTTAACATCGTCAATTATTATCTAATACACCAATGCTACCGCAACATTCCACCTTACCTACATCCGGCTATAATGTTGATAAATGATACGTCGTCCCGTCGTATATTTCAAGTTGAATAATTTATCCAAATTTCAACTGATTTACTTTCTTAATGATTTCATGGATTGTGGTTTCTTAAGTCATGATTGTAAGCATTACGTATGTACCCAATTGTTCATCCTGATCTTATTTATAACCTATTCAGGACGCTACCCGGCATCAGGATACCGTTCCACTAAGATAATGGTTTCAACGTGAAACATCTATCACTAAATGGAATCACTTGCTCCGTCACAAATGTTTTTACAAAGTACAACAACTGGGTGACACCAGGCGAAACTGTTTTGGTGGTTATTCCCAATTCCCTGTTTGCAAAGCTATTTTTAAAGAAGTGATTCTAATGCGTAGAATCGGGAGTATGAGCACATACGAATGTTAGTGTATCCGACCCGGTTATTACTGCATGCGTCCTTTGAGTAATGGGTTAAAGTGTCATACGTAGGCCTCATCAAACTCGCTCATACGTCATTGGGTACGATATTGCAATGTGTGATGTAATCAGATCTGACAGATCGTCTATATCCGATTTCTTCGAAATGATATGTTCGATCTAAATGGGTAGACGGATGGGGAGGTAGCAATTACAACTGCGCCTCCCCATCCTATGAGTACATTCGATAGTTTCAACAACATATGAGATTGCTGATCGATCTGTTACATAGCGGTCGCAAGTTCACCGGTTTCCCCTCTCCCAAATGAACCAACACCAACTGCGTCATATTTAATAAATGACTCCAAAACATACAGATGATAGTGTGAATATGCATTATCGATTAATGACACCACATTGTATTGTATTGTATAGTATAGTATTGTATTGTATTGTGTTGTGTTGTGTTGCGTTGCGTTGCGTTGTTGCTTGCGTTGCGTTGCGTTGCGTTGCGTTGCGTTGCGTTGCGTTGCGTTGCGTTGCGTTGCGTTGCGTTGCGTTGCGTTGCGTTGCGTTGCGTTGCGTTGCGTTGCGTTGCGTTGCGTTGCGTTGCGTTGCGTTGCGTTGCGTTGCGTTGCGTTGCGTTGTATTTTATTTTATTTTATTTTATTTATTTCTAATAAAACAAGTCCATAGGACCCAGTACCAAGCATAACAGGACAAAATAATTAAAATAAATCTTTGTTTGAGGAGAAAAGGCTTAAGTTTGGCCTGGGCATCTTGAGGACTTAAACACAAAGAACTTCACAGTACATAACTATAATATAATCACTGAAGACACATAGTAGAAATTACATCGACAGTGTAATTGTGATATGCGGCGTTTATACTTATAAATTTGAATTTGTTGCCCTCTTCCGGATTAGTTTAGATGGGGAGACGCGAAATATTGTAACTGGCCTTAGCAATGTGCTTTGATGTGTTTTGGCCTGAATAAACAATATGTGATCCAACTAGAAATCGTCCATGATAGAAAGTCTGGCATAAAGATTTTCCACTCCTAATCAAATCGCTGAACATATTACTATTTATCGTTGTACTTACGCGATGCCTACGACGCCATGTTGTGATCAACTCGTCCTTTCAATTAATATAATGGAAACTATGCCTTGCTTTTCTCTTAGGGTAGGTTTAGTGGGTGTGCCGAAGTTCGAATTTCCTGCTGAGAAAAATCCATACGAAGTTGAGGAAAGGTAAACTAAAATTGAAGTGTCTGGAAGCTCAACATGTAAAAACAGTCACAAGTTCAACAGATAAAGATACCCTATGTTGGAATTGGCCACCACGTGACGCTTTGATTTGAGCACGACTACAAACACGGTCGTTAGGTGGGGCCTCGGCGCCAGGCGCTTCCCGGAAGTAAACAGGGCAACATTTTAATAAGACACAGTTGTCGTAGGATCATAGAGTTTGAGGAAACACTTAAATAACGAAAAACAGAAAGAGTGTAGAAGCTGAAAGAAAGAAGTGATATGGTAGTCCACGTATTTGTCTCGGATATGCTTATGATGAATGGGCATGACGACGTCGTTTATTTGGATAAACCCATGCGTCGTCAGCCGAGCATCTGACACGATCTGTTGTCTGTACATTGCCAGCAACGTACTCGGTACTGTGGCTGGGCACTTGCCGGGCGCTTTCGACGTTGACAGGTCAGTAACGTGATAGTGTTCCGTGCATGTACAAAGGGAATAAATAGTGGTCAATGTGTTATTAACCTAACAGTGCTAATTAATGAAGAAAACACTTGGCACTACGTAACGCCTGGCCCTGTCAGTGACCACAATGGTTTCTTGCTCAGGGAATGGATTAGTACTGACATCGACTATAGATCAATGTCCTCTTTGTTCTTTAGTCAGGCTCCAAGCTGGTACACAATTATACTGTATCCAGACGGCATAGTTCAGTTGGGCTTCACCAGAAGAGTGTAATAGTCATTAGCATTGTCTCGATCTCCTGAGAGCAACATATAGGTATTTGACTATGGACTACCCGGTTTAATTTAACAAACAGAAAATTATGGATTTTACATTACCTTGTATTGTCGATAGAGGTGTCTGACCAGACACGTAATTATAAGCTCCTTGAGAGGGATTTGAGATATCATGTAAATGTTTGTCTCTCAACACCAGTCTCTTCAGATTGCGGGAAGTATACTTTTAACGTTCTTGTTTTTCAAGGAAATTACTACTTTGCCAGCAATAGAACTCCTGTTTTTGAGAGGTATCCATCACGTGATGACTTGAGTGGCTCAGTATTTAAACATAAATTAGGCAAATTAAAAACTCAACACAATCAAGCTGTTAAATGTTCCACCTGCATACAACTTGAATAGTGCTTACCAGTTTTCAGACTGATTTGTCATGTTATTTGTACGTGCCTGAAAATGTGTTTGGTGATGATTTATGTACATCAAAAAATTATCTTAAATTATTCATATCTACTAGGCAGTATCTATCTATCCAGTATCAATGTACTATATTAGTGTCAGCTGTAATATAATGTTTAAAACAATGTCTAGTATGGCTTGTATTTACAAGTGAAATAGTTACGATGGAAATGTCTACATTTGATTTGTGTGTACATAACTTATATTGTTTTACAGTAGACTACGTAAATGCACATCAGTGCCATCGAATTACACACTATTTATCAATATATATATATATCTTGGCGACGTTCTAGCACCTAACTAAATCCGAAATAGTCGTTACGCTACTCTTGATATTGCTTTGCCATTTCGCAGGCCATTTGCGAATATTCGTATCGTGACTATTTCGAGAATAGCACTTACAACAAACTCATAACCTACGATGTTTTCTGTAAAACAGTGGCGCTAATAAGTTCCTACGTCGCTCGAGAAAATGGGACCGCATCGCAGGTTGAAACGAGTTTGCCAGCGCGAGAATGTTCTATAAACAGCCCCAGCCACAAGCGAGGGCCGAGTCGTTCGGCTGCATAACTTCGACGAGAAGATATTAATTTTGTTGATGGGTTAAAACGTGCTGCCACATCACGGAGGTTAATCCCAAAAACTTTGCATCGGAATGCTGTTTCCATTTCGGGGGCCACTATCGAATATTCACGTGATGTATTTGGTAACACAACAAAATTTTCCCCGGTTTTCAAAAATCTTAAAATTTCTATCGATAGAAAATTTTTGGGGCCCCCCATTAAAAATTTTTTTTTTTTTTTTTTTTTTTTTTTTTTTTTTTAAAAAAAAAAAAAAAAAAAAAAAAAAAAAAAAAAAAAAAAATTCATAATTATATTATAATATACATTGACAGGCTAATTAAGAGACAGTACTTGTCTTAATTTACATTTTAATGTCGCCATCAGCCACAATATGGCAGCACCAGTGGTGATGGATATTGTTTAAGTCTTTATTTTGTTAAACTTCATTTTCATGATTTAATAATCACGTATTTTGACCAAGCCTTGATACAGCAGCTGTGTGCTAGGCTGGCTCGGGTTTCAAACAACAAGGAGGAGACATGCAATGTTGGTGAGTGTCAACTTGTTCAAAAAAACGTTTTTAAGGTATTATGTTCTTCTTTATAATTGTACCATATTGTAAAGTGGAAGACTGGACATTAACTGGCCTAATATTGGATGGATGTGTTAAGCAATTATTTAGTTACAAGGGTTTTCACAATATATGGAGAACTGCTTTGAGCCAGCACACCAGGATGGTGGAATTGACTCCCACTTGCAGCCTGTAAATAATAGGGAGTGATCTTAATGGGTTTTAGAGTGTTTGTATCCTGCTGGTTATATGACTTGCATAGTAAATAGTATTATTCATGTTTAGTCAGATACTGTGTTTTGTATTATGATGCTTATAATCTACATTATTAGATTAACATGCCATATTATGCATTTAGCGACAGAAAGTGTTCTAAGAAGCTAAGTGGTCAGTACCAGAAACTGCCCAGTGGTCACTAATGACTCCATGATTGATGATCTTATGGGGTTGGCTGGGTAGGGTGAGTGCAAATTCCCTAGAGACTGACTGACACTTGACAACAAGTTGGGTGCCATCCTGGAAAAAATTAGCTAGATTGTAAACACTGGCCAGGCATAGGTCCAACCATTTAACAGGTATCTTGTGTGTATCTTGTGTAGTAAATTATAACTGCATATATAAGTAAAGTAGTATAGGTATTATGGAATTGCAATATTTGTTTGAATAGTTATGTTCTGCTCTAAATGACATGTTGCATCATGTTATTGCAGGAAGGCGCCAGACCTCATATGAATGATGTGAGGGTCATTAATGAGTCTCCAGAGCAGTGTTGGGGTGAGCATGGCCATTACAGTTAAGGTAGTTTAGGTTGCATCTGGTCTGGTGTTTGTTGATTTACCTACCTATGTATTCATGGTATACCTTGTGTTACAATTGTATATCTTTAGAATACAGTATACTGTATTCAATATATATTGTGTATACATGTTGTGTGACAAGTGTCTATACATCGTATTGTGTCTATGTATGTCTGTATTGTTAGTAGTAGACTGACACACTGTTTCTTTTGTTTAGGTTTTTATTCTATTTTAGGAATATGTTCAAAAGTAAGACCACAAATTAAGAACTGAGAAATGATTGGAGCCAAAAGATTTGTTGTTTGTACAATTTGGCTCCGTCACATAAAATAAGGCTGCTCATTAAGAGGTAATTTTATGTTTGGCATTTTATCTACCTCCTAGGTTGACATGATTACATAATAAATCCCATTGATAATTGTAAAATGTATAGCAGTTAAATGACATGTATTATATATATATATATATATATATATATATATATATTATACTATATATATATATATATATATGATATATATATGTATTTATATATATGTATTTATATATATATGATATATTATGTATATATTATTATATATACTAATACGTAGTTGCATTTGTAACTGTAGCTATACATTTTACAATTAATCAATGGTATTTATTATGTAATCATGTCAACCTAGGAGGTAGATAAAATGCCAAACATAAAATTACCTCTTAATGAGCAGCCTTATTTTATGTGACGGAGCCAAATTGTACAAACAACAAATCTTTTGGCTCCAATCATTTCTCAGTTCTTAATTTGTGGTCTTACTTTTGAACACATTCCTAAAATAGAATAAAAACCTAAACAAAAGAAACAGTGTGTCAGTCTACTACTAACAATACAGACATACATAGACACAATACGATGTATAGACACTTGTCACACAACATGTATACACAATATATATTGAATACTGTATATATATATATATATATATATGATAATATACAAACTACAGGAACATATGTAAATAAATATGGTGTTTATGAAAAAATAATTGTATTTTGTCATTGCTTTTGCCATACCTAACATGCATAGTAAGAACGCCATTTTTCAACCATTATCTAGAATGTATGATTGTGGAATACATGTTATTAACAATTGTTTGATGTGAAATGTAATAAACTGTACTATTCAGATAATATCTTAACAAATATCTATTAAGGAGGTACTTTCATAATATGCTTTGCATGCTGGTATATATATATATATATATATATATATATATATATATATATATATATATATATATATATATATATGTATGTATGTATGTATGTATGTATAATATATATGTATTGAATGTCATCAAATTAAAACAAAAATGTAATATAGCTGTCATTCATTGGATGTAGGCACCTAAACTTACAATAAATTAAATAAATAAAAAATATAATGCAGATATAAGGCTATTTCCGAAAAGTAGCATAAACCACAACTAACACGAAGTTACTCACATATGCATAGACAAACTAGACATGCATACAGTACAATAAATGTTTAAAATGCTATGTATAATTGTGTATCACCATAAACTAGGCACTGGTCACTGGTCACTGTAACAGCGCTGGAACTGGACCTAAAATGGAGTTCCTGTCTATATTGTTTGCCAACTTATGGATTCTAATTTGAAGCTAAATTGTCGTATCGCCAACTATCCGCTAATACTTGTATTTATCATGGGCCCGATGACGATGGCGTTGGCGGAGTAAAGGACGCCGCAGAGTACAGTTTGTTTCATTTCTATTACACGTGAAACTACAATTGTGCGTCGTACAAATGAATAGTTGAACACTAGTTTAAGGTGTCATTCAGGTTGGGAATCAGAAAGGATGAATGGGGGTGGGGTGTTGATCCATTTCGACACCATATCAGGGATACGTGTTTGTGCAGTTTAAGTTATTGAGACCCTGAATGTGTTTTGTTTGGGCACAAAATAGTGCGGATGAAAATCTAGTAGTTTGGAGAAAGTAACTACTTTTTCTTGCCGAACCTCGAGAGGGTGCAAATTGAAGTTTTCAGAGAGCATGAACAAATGTTGAATTTTGTTTAAACCTCCTCATCAACCTCCCGTCCTGCCGCGCTATAGAACCGAGGCAACGAGATAACGGGTTCGTGCAAATGTTCAAGTGGTAATAAGAAAATGTTCAAACAAGATTTCTTATTTTACAACTGATATTCTTTACTCACACCTACATTTCATTCACCATCGAGAGGGGGGGGGGCGAAAGTGGTGGATAGAAAGACATACAGGTGAGCACATTGGATCGAAGAAGCCATGTGGGTTAGTAAGATCGCACTAAATGTGAACAGAGGCGAGTGGGATACTGACTCAGTCACGTGTGGGACAATCTGCTCGCCAATTTGTATTTCTGTTTTATGTTTGTGTGAATATAAGTTTAATTCTGATTAGGTTTTATAATATAATTTCAAATTCGGCCTCAGAGCCAATCAGCGTGTCTACCCTATTCTAGGGTAAGACCGCCCTGGTGGTGACTTCGGCAGACCAGAAACCTACCAGGCGGTGTTGATGGGTTAACAGGTGCTGCCATCTCACGGAGTCTGGTTAATGGAGGCTACTCAAGTTTAGATATCTGTGTAGGAGACCTGATGCCAGTAGGTAAAATAGTAAACAAAACACGACATACGAAATCGATGCTTCTAGTTAGATTTAATGAAGAATAGATATACAGCAAACTACACGAGATTTTATTCTCTGAGAACTATGATAACAATAGTACCGGAAACACAATTAAGTAAACATAACCCATGACATATCGGCGTCGTATTAGCTGTAGAATCGTTGGTTGTTTGTGTCACTCACTCACTATGGAAGTGTCATCAAATCGTCGATGTCTGCCTTCGACAGCACGCGCTCGTAGACCCTTAACTGGAGAAACGGAAACAAAATATGGTTAAAAAAATGGAGTTGTATTAACATGTTTATTGTTAAGTATCTTTTTGTAGTGTTTGTTCTTGATTGTATTGTTCGATGCATCGCAATATTTATTTGGTTTGTTATTGTTACCGAAATAATGTACTCACTACATAGGTGCACAAGTTTGTGTGTGAGTGAATGCCTGTGTGGATATTAGTTGTGTTTGTGTACAAAAGTGTATATGTGTGTACGAGATTGTGCGGGTGAGAGAGCGAGTGAGCGAGTGAGCGAGTGAGCGAGTGAGCGAGTGAGCGAGCGAGCGAGCGAGCGATCGAGCGAGCGACCCAGGGAGCGAGGGAGCGAGGGAGCGATGGAGCGACCAAGCGAGGGCAGAAGGGAGGGAGGGAGGGAGGGTGGATGTGTAGGTTAATGCGTGCGTGCGTGTGTGCTTGTGTGCGTGCGTGTGTGTGAGGATAGTTGAGGCGCCCATGAACGAAGTCTCACCTCATCAATACAGCCGACGAAATAGTCGTCGTCACAGTTGTTAGCGATGTGCATCGGGACGTCGTTGTTCTGCATGAAGCCTACAGGAGAGAACCACGCAGATGATCATTAGAACCTACGGGTCTAATAAATCATTGCTGCTAACAGCTGAACAACAGTAGTAGTAATTGGCATGATCTTGTTATGTATTGTCCGCATACGATCTCATGTAGCCACCAATCCACTGGTTTCAACTCACTGCATTAGGTTCAGCTCCCTCCAGTATATTGTATTGCCTATTTTGGTTCACAAGAAAGTGAAGTAATTTTACTTACGCAAAAGAAATACCTACAGCTCAATCCCATTATGCAGTTTAGATCGCCTCAGTAATGTATAGTTATTTCGTTTTGAGATTCGAAATAAACATTGGCACTGACGCGTTAAAAATTGATCTTGCCGTATTGTTAGGTTATATAGTACTTGGCCACGCACATAAGCAAACAATTGCGGACGTACCTCCATATACAAACACATACGCACTCACACATAAGCACACACGAACATACACATACTAACATACACACTCGCACATACACACACATACATACACACACAAACACACACACACACACACACACACACACACACACACACACACACACACACACACACACACACACACACACACACACACACACACTCAAGCAGAATGGTTATAGAAACGTTCCTACCAGTCATGTCATCTCTCCTCTCCAACACTCCGTCAATGTACAACTTGAGCTCTGCGCCGTCATACACCCAGGCAGCGTGATGCCACGTGTGGTCGTTCATCTATAAAGTCACCAAAAGTCACAATTAAAGCACGTCAATTACAAAACGCAATGGATGCTTCGGAAAGATCTGCCGGAAATACTGGCCTAATAAAAAATCGAATATGGAACTCCACAAGAAGACCGTCTCCGATTGTCTTGGAAGTTACATTCAGGTTATTGAGATGGCCAGAAAACGTCATGAGAATGCAAAAAGACAGAGTGCCCAAAGTTGCCCTAATATAGACACCATCGAGAAGAATAAAACCAGGACGACCAAAGACAACCTGGTGGAGACAGTATTGCCGGAGCTAGAAGATATGAGGCTCCCGTTGGGCGAGACGCAGGACCCAGCGGAGGAACAT
>JAODUO010000190.1:387500-395000 GCA_025642075.2 Ridgeia piscesae
ACACACAACAACACACACACACACACACACACACACACACACACACACACACACACACACACACACACACACACACACACACACACACACACACACACACACACACACACACAACTATATCAACATCGCCACCGTGCAGCCGTAGTGTCCCAGTCATGTCCGTGATCAGCGTTTCCAAATCCATCCTGCCAGATGGTGCCTTTCCAGAACTAGTCTAGTTCGTCTCTCTATTGCGTCACCAATCTTTCTCTAGATCGTTTCCCTTCGTAAAGTCTCCCGACGGAGATACGCGGTGTCCATCGGATATCACGTGATGTACTGGAGTACCCACCGGAGATCCACTTTTTGTCGTTTGATGTCTTCAATCACGACTATGATCTTTGAGTTCTCTCTTACCCAAATGTTTGTCTTTCTGTCCTAATATATGTGATGTTTAATTTACTTCTTTGCAACTTGGCTTGTACATGTGCTGGCCTGCATTTTTTAAGAATGCCCAGATGTACGCGCTGCGTTGACGGAACTACTTTTAGTGTGTACTAAAATAAAAGTACAAGTAATTCACCTTTAAGCTACCTAACTAAACGTAAAAATATTGACAAAATTGCATGCTAAAAAGTAAAACAAATTAAAAATAGTTTTGAAGTAACAATAAAAGTACGACATAGCAGCTGGCATAAAAATCCGAGACTAAAATAACTACCTTAGTCTATATGAACCTTAACCCAATAACAGTCACTAAAATACCATAACTAAGTTGCATGCAAATAGGATTACGACTTGGCCTGTGAATCGCCGTGATTGCATACTATCAATCGATTTCGACATGACGATAAGTTCCCCCTGCCAACTAGACTCAGAAATATTGTAACAAAATATTTAAACGAAAGTAACGGAGTAAAAGAATTGCTACATTACATAAACACTACTTTGTTACAACTAAAAGTTCGAGTCGATTACATTAAACAAACACTTATATACTGTAACGGAATGATTATACTTCGTTACATGCTACCCCTGTTTACACGCGACATGCCTTGCAGGGAAACGCACATGACTAGTAGTCTTGTCTCTTCAAACTGGCCCCGTGAAAATGCCACGGTACTTGGGGAACGCTCTCCAGCCAGCAGTGATCCTTCTTTGAATATCCTTGCCTTGGTTTTAATTTCTGATGCTGTAACTCTGTCCTAGGTAGACGATGTCTACCTTTGAGGTGTCGAGATATACTACATGTGTGTCGTTTTCTAACATCTCGTGTGTTTTCCAAACATTAATCTACATATTTTTCCATTTTCTTTGCGGTAAGTTAGCGCATAATACTACACCACACACACAGCACACGCACACGCACACGCACACGCACACGCACACGCACACGCACACGCACACGCACACGCACAGCTGTATCTACAAACATACTATTTTCGATAATACAGTGTGTTTTTGTTTGTCTTTTTATCATTTGTTTCTTGCGACAGTTGCGCATTGTCACGACACGTGACAATGTTTTTGTTTCGTACATGCTAATACATATCATACGACACATACACACACACACACGACACGCACAGTACAGGGAACGACACGACACGGCATGCACGTCACACGACGACTATGGGGCGGGTGGGTGTGTTTTAGTTTTCACTAGTTACTACTGGTTTCGCCAACCCACCTTCTGAGGTCGATGGCGCTATGTACGTAACCACTGGGCCGAATTTGTCGCAGTCCTTGTCCGGAGTCCTCTCGCATGAGTGGATGTCTTGATGCCACCAGAGGTCGCCACATGTCATGTGATGTTTGCGGTATTGTCCCCAACCAATCGGCTCACACACGTAGAACATGTGACAGTTTTGAGGGTCCGGCAGCCAGATTTGGCCCTTGGTGAAGTCGCACAAGTGACAGTCAGCTGAAAGTATGGTGTCTTTGGTTGTACATGTTCCTAGTGTAAAGTATCGTGAATGTTATAAAACTAATATAGAATAGAAAAATGGCTTATTGATAGAACACAAAGAGTAGTAGCTGATGGGGATGTTTCAACCTGGAAATCGGTTTTGAGTGGAGTACCGCAGGGATCAGTATTGGGAACTAATTTATTTGTAATATATATCAATTATTTGGATGATGGCATAACAAGCAAAGTGTTGAAGAAATTGAAATTAAAAGTGATGCAGATAGAGAGCATTTACAAGATGATCTTAATAAGTTGACCGAGTGGTCTGAAACGTGGCAAATGCTATTTAATTTTGGCAAGTCTAAGTGCCTCCACATCGGACATGGAAAAGATGCACAATATACAATGGGTGATACTGTACTAAATACTACCTTAAAGGAAAAGGACTTAGGGTTAACTATTAGTGCTGATATGAAGGTATCAGAGCAGTGTGGAATTGCAGCAGCGAAGGGAAACCAAATTATTGGATTAATTAGGCGAAACATAGTGTACAAGGAAAAAGAACTAATAATACCACTGTATAAAACAATAGTTAGGCATCATTTATAATATTGTATACAAGCATGGAGGCCATATCGCAAGAAGGATATTGATATGCTAGAAAGAATACAAAGGAGAGCAACCAAAATTATACCAAAACTCAGGAATATTAGTTATGAAATGCGTCTAAAAGAATGTGGTTTAACAACATGAGAAACCAGAAGATTGAGAAGAGATCAGATTGAGGTGTTTTAAATATTGGATGGGTATGGAAATATTGACAGAAATATTTGTCTCGGTTAAGGAAGAGAGAAGAACTAGAGAACATGGAGTTATTTTAATTTTCACAAAGAACAGTAAATGAATGGAACATATTATCAGCTGATTTTGTAGGTGCTAGCAGTGTTAATATAATATATTTAAAAATAAAATCGACATATACCTAAGAAGGGCGGGGTACACTTAGATAGAAAGGTTGGACTCTCGATAAGCCAAAGGGCTCTAGTCCATGCCATCTAGCGTTGAATCTCTAGGTGGCAATCTTGTTAAATCTTGCTAAATATGGCATCACGTGCACAAGAAACCTGGCAGCTGCTGACTCTCAGAGGGAAAACGCAGTGTGAAGACATCGGCTGGAGTCAATGGCTGAATAAGAGCAGTAAACAAGAAACTTGAAGGACAAGAAAATATGCCAATTGGATTCATATCCCCGGAGAAAGCCTATGACACCATACCGAGAAAAATGGCAGAGGCGACGTTGGGAGGATGGGGATCCTAGAGGCGGAGGTCAGGATGATAGAAGGGACATATGAAGACACAACGAGCACGCTGTTAGGTGGAGGGGGAGTGGCAGGAGAGATTGAAGTAAATGTTGGACTAACAGAGGAACACACTGAGCCCATTGTTGTTTATCGCCCTGGTGGAACTGATAAGCAGAAAGAGTTGTTATAAAAGACATACTCCGGAAATTATTGTACGCAGACGAGCTAGCGGAAGGGGAAGCTGATCTCCAAGAACAACTGATAGAGTGGAAAGGACAGGGAGTAAGTTGGGAGAAGGCGGAGGTAATGTGGGTGTTGCAGAGGTAGACATATATGTAGGATAGTAACTTGATTAAACATTTAGTTGTCTTGTTCTTTTGCCATTCTTAATGATTCGCTATCGTACGCCACTTTTGTGATATTGCTCTCCGGTTTTAGTTTCAGCGACCTGAAGGACATAACACAGTTTTGTAGACCCTTAGATTGGTATCTGATTTGATGTGGCAATTATCAAAGACACGAATTCGCGGGAGCCTAAAACTGAGCTTGTACATTGTAGTCGGTGTTGTATTTCGTCAACGATATCAAACTTCTGGGAGAAGTCTACACACATATGAGAAATGAGAGATGGTTGCCATAACTACGCCATAGATTTGTATAGAGAGCATCGAACATTTTGTTTTGCTGTTGGGTTGAAAAGTAGTTTTTGTGTGTGTGTTAAAAGTCAGCCACATTTATTGTATTATACTTACGAATCTAAAATAAGATAATATTATTAATTTTACTGTAAATTGTATTGCTGTTGTTATTATTATAATTTATGTTATTATTACTAAATGCAAATTTAAATATAGTAATTGTAGAAATAACTGTTCTGCTATTTGACAACAACTCCTACCGGGTGGGGTTGTAGTCGTTGGTGTCGTCGTTGTTTCTGTAGTCGTTGTTTCTGTAGTCGTCGTCGTTGGTGTCGTCGTTGTCGTTGGCAACGTCGTGGTCGTGGTCGGGCATGGGGTGTGGCAGGGTATGGACGGGCATTCCTCGTCGAAATCCTTATCGACGAGGTGGGTCCACTCCGTCCTCTCGTACACCTTGCAGTGTCGTGTGCACGGCTTGGTGCCCCACTCGCCACACGACTCCGTGCATTCGCCGTACGTCTTCACACACTGCTTCATGGTGGCTGCACACGTCAACAACACTTGCAGTCAGTACACGAGGTAAGCTGCTTTACCTATGGTAATCCTGCAGTCGTAATAACGGTACCTTGGTAGAGTATTATTATTATTATATTATTATAATAATAATAATAATAACAATTATGATTGTTATTATAATGACAACGATAAGGTTAGCGATAACGATAACGATGAGGATAACTATAACGATAATAATAACAATAACAATAATTATACAATAATAATAATAATAATATAAAATAATAAAATAATAATATATAAATATATATATATATATATATATATATATATATATATATATATATATATATATATATAATATAAATAAAAAAGAGCAACTTCTATTGCGCCTATATTTTTGGGAACCAAGCTCAGAAAAACTGAAGTCATAAAGTGTCCTCATACATCGTGTAGGTCTTGTCCATGTTGGAGTGTGTAAGAGTGGCTTTAATTCTTGGGATATTTTACTGATGATAGAATTCGTAGCATTGACATGAACAGGTCGTGTTCAAAAATCAGTGTGTAGACCTTCACACATGACAGGTTGTGTTATGAACCATGAAGTTTCATATCCACAAAGCCAACAACAATTAAAAATCAATGAATTAGAAATTCTACATGTGCGATGCCACCGAACTTTTTCGAATATGCATATTTCTGCCGCGGTTTCTGGCAACATGAGCATTGTTTCGTTGCATTCAGAGTATGTTTACAATGATGCTATCCGCGGGAAACGCAATACTGGCGGGTTTAAAACCGAATTTATACTTCAAATGTATTTTCATAGATTGTTATTAATGTTGTCAAATGTTACATTGTTGGCACATACATCGTTGGCACATATACAAGATAACAGGCCTTATTTGGTAACATAGCGTATAGCATTGACGTTAAGACATTTCTCAGGTGATGACGTTGGTGGGCGACCTAGTTTAACGGTGACTTACATACTTCGCAGGTCATGTTGATTATCTGTTGTGTAACGCCGCTTAGGGCTTCAAATCCTGTGACATTGTAGACGAAGTCAGGATCGGAAGCTATACCTGCAATCTCCTCTGGATCGATCTCTTTTCCAACCCCTACAAACAAACATACAGTTTGACAACGCAAAGACCCTACGCTGAATGCTGTTTCCGTTCCTGCATTCAACACCATTTGCAATATCGACTTCATACTTATTCCCACATGGCAGTAACTTATAAAGGGTAGTCGACAGAATGTCCACAGACCCATAATACGTCTAGCTTTACGCACGGGTTGGCTGCCACAGCGTGTTTGGGGGCGAAATGAATTGCTACAGTGCCGGGCAAAACTTGTTAATGCTAATCGCAGTGTTTGGATTTTGTGATATTGCAAACAAACAAAGATCATTCCTACATGTTCTGCGAGTATTTTTGATACGAATGTCGGGTTTATCGCGTTGTAAATTTAAAAAAAATTATATCTAAGTTCGGTTTGTTTAACCGAGTCAAATATACTAATATCGTCCATGCGCATTGTAAAATATGTATTTAAAGTAATAGTTCGTTAAAAACACGTTGCTATAACATCCGCGCCGGAAGTAGATTACGATATAATTTGCGAAGAAATAATTGTACGTGTTACACACAAACTGATGAGTGTTTCTCATAAATGCGTAATGTATCAAATCAGTAGTTAACAGATATATGAGAAACCTAGAGTACATACCTATGGCAAAGATTTCTATGTCGTCACCTTTGGCAGCCAGCGCGTTCGGGATTGTATATTGTCGGTTCAGATTTGACATTCCATCAGTCAACAGAATAGCAATTTGCTTCACGTAAGTGCGTTTATGTCTGTATTCAAACAAGAAGCTTCGTGATTGTCAACACCATCACCATCGTTACCACTGCCGTTATCGTAAGCATAGTCTTCAATAAGGATCGGTTATACCTTCTATGGTTCAAATTATAATAATAACAACAACAATTAATAGCAACAACATTATAATAATGGAATTAATAATGGCATAGACAATTACGACAATGACGATAACAACGTCAGTGACGACAGCAGTATCAAAAATAGCGACAACATCAACAAAAGCAACGACAACACTGATAGCAGTGACAACAACTTGTACGACGAGTACAACTACGACGGGCAACATCCTATTCAATGGTGTCGACCTAGGAAAAGCGTAGTTCTGCCAAAGCGTCCAGGACAGCGGATTAATGTACACTGGTACTTACTGGCTGAACATATCGCGCATCTCGTTGATTCCGTCGGCAGTGTTCGTCACGCCGGCCATGTAGTCAATCGCCCACACCAGTGGCAGTATCTCGGACACCTCGAAGAATTCCCCGAGGTAGAAGTCAGCGCGGACCATGGTTGAGTAACTGACGACGCCAATACGGGTCTGGTTCTCTCGTACCTTCAAGCAGACAGCATGTGATAATTGCAAACTGTACGATTCATTTCTCTTGCATTTACGTTTGACGGGTGTCATGTTTTGTAACTTTAATAGTTGCTATCAGAACTGGGTAATGTGTTCAGTATAATAAAGGTAATAAACACAGCTAAATTGGCTTCACAGGAGTGTATAATAGTCAATGTAATAATTGTGTTACTGATTTATCCACAGGAAATAACGTAATCAAAAATAAAGTTGTTAAATGAATTATTCAAATTACATGTTTGATTGTGTTTGTTTATTTCCTTTCCACCGTCGTTGTAGGTGACAAGGAAAGACAAGAGAAAGAGCATTCCTCACTTTAAGACCATTCACGACGTCCATCACGAACTGCTTCACGTGGAACCAATTCATGGATCCGATACTGCCGGATGAGTCCAGCACGAAGATCACGTCAGCTTTACAATCGCCAGGAACTGTAGAGAACGCGAGAACATCAAGTGTGTTGTGTGTGTGTGTGTGTGTGTGTGTGTGTGTGTGTGTGTGTGTGTGTGTGTGTGTGTGTGTGTGTGTGTGTGTGTGTGTGTGTGTGTGTGTGTGTGTGTGTGTGTGTGTGTGTGTGTGTGTTGTGTATGTGTGTGTGTGTGTTTATGTGTGTGTGTATGTGTGTATGTGTGTATGTGTGTATGTGTGTATGTGTGTATGTGTGTGTGTTTATATGTGTGCGTGTATGGGGTGTAT
>JAODUO010000190.1:402500-517500 GCA_025642075.2 Ridgeia piscesae
TAACAATTTACATCCTGATAGACGATGATAATGCACGATGTAGCAGACATGGTATGCGTTTATTGATAACATAACACGTTTAACAATTTGCCCTGCATTGGAACATTTACAGCCTGCCTGTCTGTCTGTCTGTCTGTCTGTCTGTCTGTCTGTCTGCCTGTCTGCCTGCCTGCCTGCCTGCCTGCCTGCCTGCCTGCCTGCCTGCCTGCCTGCCTGCCTGCCTGCCTGCCTGCCTGCCTGCCTGCCTGCCTGCCTGCCTGCCTGCCTGCCTGCCTGCCTGCCTGCCTGCCTGCCTGCCTGCCTGCCTGCCTGCCTGCCTGCCTGCCTGCCTGCCTGCCTGCCTGCCTGCCTGCCTGCGCCTGCCTGCCTGCCTGCCTGCCTGCCTGCCTGCCTGCCTGCCTGCCTGCCTGCCTGCCTGCCTGCCTGCCTGCCTGCCTGCCTGCCTGCCTGCCTGCCTGCCTGCCTGCCTGCCTGCCTGCCTGCCTGCCTGCCTGCCTGCCTGCCTGCCTGCCTGCCTGCCTGCCTGCCTGCCTGCCTGCCTGCCTGCCTGCCTGCCTGCCTGCCTGCCTGCCTGCCTGCCTGCCTGCCTGTCCTGCCTGCCTGTTTAATGTCAAGCATGCATTTTATAATGGCAAACTAATTATTAATTATATGGCAAAGCGTCCCGCGGAGCGAAAGGAAAAATCCCTGTTAACGAACAATTTAAATACAATGTAATCGGTTGGCCTCCTCTGCTAACCTGTTTATAATTAAAAACATAATCGTTATGATGGAAGAGCGGGGAAGGTGCGCCAGCGGGAAGCTGCACCTGTGTACATTAATCCTTCCTGGTGAAACACATCAGTTTACATCGTCTTGCAACTAGCTCCAGCCAGGCTAAATGTCAACCAGACATCGCGATCACGGCTGCCCTTTCGTTGTACCATTGCTCCAAAGTGCCACGACAGCCTGGCGATAGAGCCATGAGCACTTACGCTATTTACACCTGCAAAATGTAAGCGCATTAAAATCTTCAAAATAATGTTATTGCATTTGCCATTCAAATGCTGTTTGATATACGAATATAGTTGTATGTATCTACAATATAGGTTACGTGATTTATAAACTATTAATTATTATTAATAATAAGTCAAGGTAGACAACGAAAGAGCTAAGTGTTTTATTGCGCAGAACCCATTCCTTACAATTCATTCATAAGCTGGGTGAACTGAAGCAATGTAGATTGGACGAATCTATCCAAAGGTCCGATGCTCTCGCCACTGCGTCACTGCGATTAACTAAGTATATATAAATCATGGTGGGATTAATTCAGTACATTTAAATACTGATGGGATTAATTCAGTAAATATAAATCCTGATGCGATTAATTCAGTAAATATAAATCCTGATGCGATTAATTCAGTAAATATAAATCCTGATGCGATTAATTCAGTAAATATAAATCCTGATGCGACTAAATCAGTAAATATAAATCCTGATGCGATCATTTCAGTAAATATAAATTCTGATTGGATTAATTCAGTAAATATAAATCCTGATGGGAGTAATTCAGTAATTATAAATATTGATGGGATTAATTCAGTAACTATAAATATTGATGGGATTAAATCAGTAAATATAAATATTGATGGGATTAATTCAGTAAATATAAATCATGGTGCGATTATTTCAGTAAATATAAATCCTGATGGGATTAATTCAGTAAATATAAATCCTGATGCGATTAAATCAGTAAATATAAATCCTGATGGGATTAATTCAGTAAATATAAATCCTGATGGGATTAATTCAGTAAATATAAATCCTGATGGGATTAATTGTAATTTGATTTTAAATTAAAAATAAAAATTATTTTATTATATATATATATATATATATATATATATTTATATATATATTATATATATATCTGTTATATATTATATATGATATATATATATATATATATATATATATATATATATATAAAATAAAATATATATCAGTAATAAAAATGATGGATTACATACAAGATGTGCATGTGTATGTGTGTGTGTGTGTGTGTGTGTGTGTGTGTGTGTGTGTGTGTGTGTGTGTGTGTGTGTGTGTGTGTGTGTGTGTGTGTGTGTGTGTGTGTGTTGTGTGTTTTGTTTTACTGTGTGTGGTGTTCGTGTGTGTGTGTGCGTGTGTGCGTGTGTGTGTGTGTGTGCGTGTGTGTCGTGTGTGCGTGTGTGCGTGTGTGTCGTGTGTGCGTGTGTGCGTGTGTGCGTGTGTGCGTGTGCGTGTATGTGTGTGTGTGTATGTGTGTGTGTGTGTAGGTGTGTGTTTGTGGTGTGTGTGCGTGTGTATGTATGCACGAGTGCATATGTCTATACGTTAGTAAACCTCTAGCAAAATATAACTTGGTTTCGTTATTTTATTTTATTTCGTCAGACTATACCGCTTTCGCAACTGTAGTATAGACACGAATGTGACAACGCTGACAGCAATGACAGCAGTGACATTAATGACAGCGGTGTCAACTGTGACAGCGATGACAGCAATGACAGCGCTGACAGCAATGACAACAACGACAGCGGTGACAGCAAAGACAACGGTGACAGGGTTGGCAATGGTGACAACAGTGACAACTCTGAAAGCGGTGACACTGGTGACCGCCTTGTGCAACTATAGAAACTTCGACAAGTTCGTTTACTTCACACTTTCTGTATCTTCCTAAAGAGACAATAAAAACCTACGTTCCTTTCTGCCTGATTCAAATGTCACCAGAACGTAACAGGTCCCGTGTGGGTTGACGATTCGGATGACAATCTAACAGAACCAACAGCAGTATGTCGGTGAAACACAACGCCTATTGCAGGTGCACGGGCAGATATATGTTACACCACAGTTTCAAGGTGGCTACAGTTGCAGTAGCGCCACTTCAACCTTGCAACCAAACCGGTGTTTCTCGGCCACTAGCGGACTGACTTTACAAGGCCGTATCTCGCAACCATTAGCCGTCAGTAATACATAAGTCCAACAGTTGACATCACAGGACGTGTTATTCAAGCTGTGCGTCAATACTACTACACAAGTGTGAAACAAGTGGTGTCAGCGACGTCAGTTCCGGTGTTTGTTTACATAACCTCGACAAGTCCGGTTAATCCCGATAGATCTATTAGTTTCGTGAGGAAGAGTTTAAAAGCACCGCGCAGTGTCGTGACGTGTGACGAGTGCACAATGCTGACGGCGCGACAATGCTGACGGCGCGACAATGCTGACGGCGCGACAATGCTGACGGCGCGACAATGGTGTAGGTGTGGTGAAAGTGTCACACTCGGGACGACGCAGCAATGGTTGTTGTCCTCCCATTGACATCCCTGTCGTCAGGGGTGAGGTTGGCCATAGCTACCGTCGTCTTTTTCTTCGTGTTTTCTTTCCTCACGTTTCTCTCATTACGTTTTCTATCAACAGTCGTCAACACTGTCCTCCCGTCGCATTCTTGGTCTTCATCGCCTCTATTTCCTTCGACTTTCTGGGCATCTGATCCCCTTGCCAGTTTTTGCCGGCGCATTTCAACCTACTACTCACCAATTTCTTCTAAAAAAAACTTTCCTTCACTCCAACCTCCACTCTCAGTTCGTCCATTCTTCTCTTATCCGCTCTCTTCACTCCACGAGTCTTCTTATCCAGTGGGTTTGCAAAGCTGCACCGTCTCCTGTGGGTTTTCTGTTAGTGCCTTCATCTCTAATGGGTGTCCGAATTGCTACCCCCACATAGCGCTCCACCCAGGTATATAAAACTGTCTCTTTGTTTAAGTTTCTTCCCATCCCGGTGTATTTCCAAATCTTTCCTTCTCGGCCCCAACCACGTTACCACGTGACCATGGAAGTAAAGCGATAATAGTGTTAATGCTATTATTACGGCTTCACGATAGTCGTGACAGGATGACAATGATGGGAGAGTGGTGATGCTATTCATGTGATAATTGTGATACAATAACTCTTATAACACAGTAGCAATAGTAGTACTGTGCTAACAGTGACAGTGTGACAATGGTAGCAGTGTGACAATGCTACCAGTGTGACAGTACCAGCAGTATCCAAAAGTAGCAGTGTGATAGAGGTAGTAGTATGACAATGGCAGCCGTGTAACAATGGCAGCAGTGTGTCAATAGCACCAGTGTGACAATGGCACCAGTGTGACAATGCCACCAGTGTGACAGTACCAGCAGTATCCAAAAGTAGCAGTGTGATAGAGGTAGTAGTATGACAATAGCAGCCGTGTAACAATGGCAGCAGTGTGACAATGGCAGCAGTGTGACAATATCACCAGTGTGACAATGACACCAGTGTGATAATGGCAGCAGTGTGTCAAATGTAGTAGTGTGTCATTGGTAGCAGTGTGTCATTGGCAGCAGTGTGTCATTGGCAGCAGTGTGTCATTGGTAGCAGTGTGACAGTGGTAGCAGTGTGTCATTGGCAGCAGTGTGTCATTGGCAGCAGTGTGTCATTGGTAGCAGTGTGTCATTGGTAGCAGTGTGTCATTGGTAGCAGTGTGTCATTGGCAGCAGTGTGTCATTGGTAGCAGTGTGACATTGGTAGCAGTGTGACATTGGTAGCAGTGTGTCATTGGTAGCAGTGTATCAATGGTAGCAGTGTGTCATTGGTAGCAGTGTGTCATTGGCAGCAGTGTGTCAATGGTAGCAGTGTGCCATTGGTAGCAGTGTGTCAAATGTAGTAGAGTGTCATTGGTAGCAGTGTGTCATTGGCAGCAGTGTGTCATTGGCAGCAGTGTGTCATTGGTAGCAGTGTGACAGTGGTAGCAGTGTGTCATTGGCAGCAGTGTGTCATTGGCAGCAGTGTGTCATTGGTAGCAGTGTGTCATTGGTAGCAGTGTGTCATTGGTAGCAGTGTGTCATTGGTAGCAGTGTGTCATTGGCAGCAGTGTGTCATTGGCAGCAGTGTGTCATTGGTAGCAGTGTTTCAATGGTAAGAGTATGTCATTGGTAGCAGTGTGTCATTAGTAGCAGTGTGACATTGATAGCAGTGTGTCAATGGTAGCAGTGTGTCAATGGTAGCAGTGTAAATGGTAGCAGTGTGTCAATGGTAGCAGTGTGTCATTGGTAGCATGTGTAAATGGTAGCAGTGTGTCAATGGTAGCAGTGTGTCATTGGTAGCAGTGTGTCATTGGTAGCAGTGTGTCATTGGTAGCAGTGTGTCAATGGTAGCAGTGTGTCATTGGTAGCAGTGTGTCATTGGTAGCAGTGTGACAATGGTAGCAGTGTGTCAATGGTAGCAGTGTGACAATGGTAGCAGTGTGTCAATGGTAGCAGTGTGTCATTGGTAGCAGTGTGTCATTGGTAGCAGTGTGTCATTGGTAGCAGTGTGTCAATGGTAGCAGTGTGTCATTGGTAGCAGTGTGTCATTGGTAGCAGTGTGTCATTGGTAGCAGTGTGTCATTGGTAGCAGTGTGTCATTGGTAGCAGTGTGACAATGGTAGCAGTGTGTCAATGGTAGCAGTGTGTCAATGGTAGCAGTGTGTCATTGGTAGCAGTGTGTCATTGGTAGCAGTGTGACAATGGTAGCAGTGTGTCAATGGTAGCAGTGTGTCAATGGTAGCAGTGTGTCATTGGTAGCAGTGTGTCAATGGTAGCAGTGTGTCATTGGTAGCAGTGTGTCAATGGTAGCAGTGTGTCATTGGTAGCAGTGTGTCATTGGTAGCAGTGTGTCATTGGTAGCAGTGTGACAATTTGGGAGCAGTGTGTCATGGTAGCAGTGTGTCAATGGTAGCAGTGTGTCATTGGTAGCAGTGTGTCATTGGTAGCAGTGTGTCATTGGTAGCAGTGTGTCATTGGTAGCAGTGTGACATTGGTAGCAGTGTGTCATTGGTAGCAGTGTGTCAATGGTAGCAGTGTGTCAATGGTAGCAGTGTGTCATTGGTAGCAGTGTGTCATTGGTAGCAGTGTGACAATGGTAGCAGTGTGTCATTGGTAGCAGTGTGTCATTGGTAGCAGTGTGTCATTGGTAGCAGTGTGTCATTGGTAGCAGTGTGTCAATGGTAGCAGTGTGTCATTGGTAGCAGTGTGTCAATGGTAGCAGTGTGTCAATGGTAGCAGTGTGTCAATGGTAGCAGTGTGTCATTGGTAGCAGTGTGTCAATGGTAGCAGTGTGACAATGGTAGCAGTGTGACAATGGTAGCAGTGTGTCAATGGTAGCAGTGTGTCATTGGTAGCAGTGTGTCAATGGTAGCAGTGTGACAATGGTAGCAGTGTGACAATGGTAGCAGTGTGTCATTGGTAGCAGTGTGTCAATGGTAGCAGTGTGTCATTGTTAGCAGTGTGACAATGGTAGCAGTGTGACAGAGGTAGCAGTGTGTCAATGGTAGCAGTGTGTCATTGGTAGCAGTGTGACATTGGTAGCAGTGTGTCAATGGTAGCAGTGTGTCATTGGTAGCAGTGTGTCAATTTGGGAGCAGTGTGTCATTGGTAGCAGTGTGTCAATGGTAGCAGTGTGTCATTGGTAGCAGTGTGTCAATTTGGGAGCAGTGTGTCATTGGTAGCAGTGTGTCAATGGTAGCAGTGTGTCATTGGTAGCAGTGGGGTCATTGGTAGCAGGTGTCAATGGTAGCAGTGTGCATTGGTAGCAGTGTGTCAATTGGTAGCAGTGTGTCATTGGTAGCAGTGTGTCATTGGTAGCAGTGTGTCATTGGTAGCAGTGTGTCATTGGTAGCAGTGTGTCATTGGTAGCAGTGTGTCAATGGTAGCAGTGTGTCATTGGTAGCAGTGTGTCATTGGTAGCAGTGTGTCATTGGTAGCAGTGTGACATTGGTAGCAGTGTGTCATTGGTAGCAGTGTGTCAATGGTAGCAGTGTGTCATTGGTAGCAGTGTGTCATTGGTAGCAGTGTGCATGGTAGCAGTGTGTCATTGGTAGCAGTGTGTCATTGGTAGCAGTGTGTCAATGGTAGCAGTGTGACATGGTAGCAGTGTGTCATTGGTAGCAGTGTGACAATGGTAGCAGTGTGACAATGGTAGCAGTGTGTCAATGGTAGCAGTGTGTCATTGGTAGCAGTGTGTCATTGGTAGCAGTGTGTCAATGGTAGCAGTGTGTCATTGGTAGCAGTGTGTCAATGGTAGCAGTGTGTCATTGGTAGCAGTGTGTCAATGGTAGCAGTGTGTCATTGGTAGCAGTGTGTCAATGGTAGCAGTGTGTCATTGGTAGCAGTGTAAATGGTAGCAGTGTGTCATTGGTAGCAGTGTGTCAATGGTAGCAGTGTGACAATGGTAGCAGTGTGTCAATGGTAGCAGTGTGACAGTGGTAGCAGTGTGTCATTGGTAGCAGTGTGACAGTGGTAGCAGTGTGTCAATGGTAGCAGTGTGTCATTTGTAGCAGTGTGTCATTGGTAGCAGTGTGTCAATGGTAGCAGTGTGTCATTGGTAGCAGTGTGTCATTGGTAGCAGTGTGTCAATGGTAGCAGTGTGTCAATGGTAGCAGTGTGTCAATGGTAGCAGTGTGTCATTGGTAGCAGTGTGTCATTGGTAGCAGTGTGTCAATGGTAGCAGTGTGTCATTGGTAGCAGTGTGTCATTGGTAGCAGTGTGTCAATGGTAGCAGTGTGACATTGGTAGCAGTGTGTCATTGGTAGCAGTGTGTCATTGGTAGCAGTGTGTCATTGGTAGCAGTGTGACAATGGTAGCAGTGTGTCATTGGTAGCAGTGTGTCATTGGTAGCAGTGTGTCATTGGTAGCAGTGTGTCATTGGTAGCAGTGTGTCATTGGTAGCAGTGTGTCATTGGTAGCAGTGTGTCAATGGTAGCAGTGTGTCATTGGTAGCAGTGTATGGTAGCAGTGTGGCATTGGTAGCAGTGTGTCATTGGTAGCAGTGTGTCAATGGTAGCAGTGTGTCATTGGTAGCAGTGTGCAATGGTAGCAGTGTGTCATTGGTAGCAGTGTGCATGTAGCAGTGTGTCAATGGTAGCAGTGTGTCATTGGTAGCAGTGTGTCATTGGTAGCAGTGTGTCAATGGTAGCAGTGTGTCATTGGTAGCAGTGTGTCATGGTAGCAGTGTGTCAATGGTAGCAGTGTGTCAATGGTAGCAGTGTGACATTGGTAGCAGTGTGTCATTGGTAGCAGTGTGTCATTGGTAGCAGTGTGTCATTGGTAGCAGTGTGTCATTGTAGCAGTGTGTCATTGGTAGCAGTGTGACATGGTAGCAGTGTGATCATTGGTAGCAGTGTGACATGGTAGCAGTGTGTCAATTGGCAGCAGTGTGTCATTGTAGCAGTGTGTACAATTGGTAGCAGTGTGTCATATGGTAGCAGTGTGACATTGGTAGCAGTGTGTCATTGGTAGCAGTGTGTCATTGGTAGCAGTGTGACATTGATAGCAGTGTGTCAATGGTAGCAGTGTGTCATTGGTAGCAGTGTGTCATTGGTAGCAGTGTGTCATTGGTAGCAGTGTGTCATTGGTAGCAGTGTGTCATTGGTAGCAGTGTGTCATTGGTAGCAGTGTGACATTGGTAGCAGTGTGACATTGGTAGCAGTGTGTCATTGGTAGCAGTGTAAACTATTTATAAAAGTAAGTGACTGATAATTACGCCTATCCTCATTAAGAATGATCGATGCTATCGTATATAGCAACCAATCGGTCACAATGCGAACTTGAGACAAAATAGATATATAAGTTAACAAATGGTTGCTGAACGCAACATTTCCGCATCCGCTCACATATCAACGGTATAAACAATATCCGATTGATATCTGATAGCGCATCGACATTTGCGATGTTGCGCTAATTCGTTGTAATTTCCTCCAACCGCTGTTATTTATCAGTTTGTTGTACGTGTGTTGCGGTTCTGGAGTAATCGTAAATCCCGTTGCTACATCCGGGTAATTAATTAAAGTTTCACGAATTACGATCCATTAACGCGGCGTGTGTTTGCCTAAATCTGCCTCTGATACGTCGTAGGGAAATTGCTCTTCTTCAGTTCCGTACTAAATATTATCAGTGGTGGTTTAAGTTGCTGACGTTTTGCTGAAGCGATTCATTCTGTAGACACGTTATGACGAGTTCGTGTTTGCGGCAAACACTTTTCTGTTTTGCGTTCACGGAGTGAAACACTCAAACCGACATGCGTGCCATCCAAACATGAGCTCGGTGCCATTAGCGACAACAGACTAAGAGGAACGACAAGATGACGACACACGCTGGTACAGGCAGCGCAGTTGCCTTGGAAACACAACCACTCCTGCCTTCTCCTTCCCTATGCTCTGTGTACAATGTTTCTTGGCCGACCAAACCCTTTGTGAACTCGACTGGTTCGCTAGACTCAATAGGCATCGACAGCGGCATGGTAAGAATGTCGAACTCCCCACTGCCCGTTCTATTTCTAAATGTTACCGGAAGGGTGAACGGTTCGTAGCCGTATCTATCGACCAATTTCGCGTGAAAAACATCGCGCGTTTTGTCGTAAAGAAGCAAGGCCCGCAGAAACCGCCCCATGCGCAGTTCGAGGTGTCTCTCGGACGCGTTATAGGAAACGTTCACTTCGCCGAATGCCGGATGCCGGAACGTGCCCGCGTAGCCGGAGAACGACGCCACTTCCGGTCGATCGTCGCGGAGCGCGCGCTCTCGCGCAACGCTCTTCCGTTTCCATGGCGACGGGAACGCGCACGCGCTCGTCGCGTTGATCCAGGGCGTCTCGCGCAGGAGGACGTCGGAGATCGTCTGGAGGACGATGATCAGACCCCACGTGTTGTCGATGTTCGGCGGACCGTTGGTGCTGGCGAACAGGCCTATGTCCTCGTCCGGGTACAGCCAGACCTGGGACTTGAAGGTCGTGATACCGCCGGAGTGCCACACGCGCCGGTAGCCTGCAGCACGACACATATGTCAATACAAGAAACAGTTCGGCAGGAATACATATACAATATATATATATATATATATATATATATATATATATATATATATATATATATATATATATAATATATATATATATATATATATATATATATATATATATATATATATATATGTGTGTGTGTGTGTGTGTGTGTGTATGTATTTATTTGTTTATTTATATAATAATTTTTGTTTTCTCCAAAAATAAATAAATAAAAATAAAAAATTCGAATAACATGTTATAATTAATGTACGCCATTCCTTGTAGAATGCAATCAGATAGATTGCTGTTTGAAGATTCCAATTAGTGCAAATATTTAAAACCGGAAAATTGTGGAATTGGGCCCATTTTAAAGTCACGTATTCAAAAGTGTCATCGTACTATACTTGTTGACCCATGAGTCGCATACATTAATCAAAACATGCAGTTACTTACAAATATCTGAAGGCATTTATTCGAAATAGGTTCACATTCTAAATCGGCATAATTAAAAAACTTTCAATTTCAGCAAACGAATGGTAAAATAAATTCGATTTGTTTGCGAAATACTCACATGAAATATTTTTAGCGCGACTTCGTCTCGTAGTCATTATTTACGAAATACTCACAAATAATGACTATGGGAAGAAGTCGACTGAAAAAAATGTCCGAATCGCGAGTCAGAATGGCTGGTAATTAATTACACAGATTGTTTAAAGGTGATTAATGTGACTAGTTGCGTTCATTTTATTGTTAGATATTGTTATGACTTCATTCATTTTATTAAACTTCCTATTACAATTACGTATTCTGAAACTATAGCCACCTTTCGTAAACAAATAAAAACATATTTGTTTGAAATTGCTTTTCCATCATAAATATTTCCACGGCACTTCCATGACCAGACAACGAGACGACGCAACAATAAACGATATGATAAAATAATATCTGCCGCCTGACATGGATACACGAGGCCCTAGCGGTGAATACCGGTGACAACTAGCCGCGTGTTTATGTGTCTGTCGAGCGTGTCCGACTAATACATGGAGTTGTCACGGTTGGTTGAACCCCATCCCTATATACCTCTCAAGCGTGTTCCTTTACGCACCATCTTTCCAACTCCCGATGAATTCTTTCGCCATTTCCTACATCACCGTCCGTATCTATTCCTTCTTTCAGTTCGTCTCCCAATTCATCCCATGGTACATGTTATGTTTTACGTATTCCACTCTTTATTCGTCCATGTTATCACTCTTGGTCAAGCCTGTCTCAGTTCACCTAACTATATATCCCATTTTCCATGGTACGTTTTCCGGCTTTTTTCACTTTCCCCATTAAATTTTTAGTTATTTTCTCCATTCTGGTCTCGCCATGTGTACTTAACGTCGTTCGTTGCTCCGTTCCACTTAAGCAAAGCATACATTTCGATTACGCTAATTAAACGCACAATTAATTAGTAGCAATACTTTATTTGGTAACCCGAGAAAAGTATGCGGCAAATTAATTCGATAAAAGAACTCCGCCCGTCATTTGTCAATATATCAGTTGCATGTGACTGATTCGTTCAGTTGCCGATTAATTGGATTGGTGCTGGATGGCTCAGCTCGGCTCAGTCGTGACACATTTAATTTGTGTACTTTGGCTACACCCATCACTTCTGGTGACACCGTCAATTCGACGACAATAACACAGACAAGTTCCAAGTGTAGTTATATTGACGCCTTACAAAATACAACACGTAAAACGGATTGTTGAACAATTTGTTTATTCATCAGGTAAAACATGAAGGATTCCTTTCTAACTAAAACATATGGGTCGTACATTGGGTGCATGGCATAGCATGTGTGTGTGTGTGTGTGTGTGTGTGTGTGTGTGTGTGTGTGTGTGTGTGTGTGTGTGTGTGTGTGTGTGTGTGTGTGTGTGTGTGTGTGTGTGTGCGTGGTGGTGCGTGCGTGCGTGTGTGTGTGTTGCTGTGTGTGCTGTGTGTGTGTGTGTGTCGTGCGTGCGTGCGTGCGTGCTGCGTGGTGGTGTGTGTGTGTGTGTGTGTGTGTGTGTGTGGTGTGTATGCGTGTGGCGTGTGCGTGTGCGTGTGCGTGTGCGTGTGGCGTGTGGCGTGTGCGTGTGGCGTGTGCGTGTGGTGTGTGGTGTGTGGTGTGTGGTGTGTGGTGTGTGGTGTGTGGTGTGTGGTGTGTGGTGTGTGGTGTGTGGTGTGTGGTGTGTGCATCCGTGTGTGCATCCGTGTGTGCATCCGTGTGTTTGTATGTGTGCGATGTGTATGATGTGTATGTGTATTTATGCGCGCGTGCATGTGTGCGTGTGCGTGTGTGAGTGCGTGTGCACGTATGTTTTAGTACATATGTACAACCAGGAAGCCACTATGTATACATATAAACGATGTGACGACTGTTTTTGTTGTCTCAAATAAATAGAAGGAATTTTGTTGCAAGCAATATCAGTATTGCTGTCGCATAAGTAATTATTGCGTTGAACGTGAAAACCCTAATTATTATAACCTCTCTGCCAATAGTATTGAAGGCTATGTCTATCTCCCTGTTTGGTTCCCCTTGTGCTGTCGTGACCGTCATCCACATTAGTGTCGTTGTTCCCGTTCTGTTCTGTCGCTCCATCCCTCTTATCCAACTCTAATCCTCTTTCAGTCTTCCTAACTCTCTATTCCCGTGGTACTCCCACCTCAATTGTAAGCTTCCCCTTTCCTTGTATCCATTGCACTGTTCCCACTCTGCTTCCATCGCGCGTTTAACAGCATCCTTCCTTCCCAAATCACCACCCATCTTATCCGGCTTCTCCACGTCTGACAGAGTTTCCCGTTCGTGGCGCACTACGTCTGGCCAATTTTGTTTCTCAGATCATTCAGCCGTTTGAAGTCGCAATATATAGCTATAAAATCGCAAACTATTATCCAACCTTACGCAAGTAAAACATAACAATGTTTGCCAATATATATGTTGAATCAGTATGGACACCTAAGCGCTATCAGCATTAGGACATACGAGAAACCAACTTATGATCAGACATACACAAACACGCCACCAGTGGCCTTTCTCGATGTGTCAGCCGTAGGGAACTGTACTTTTAAAATAAATTATGAATAAACCACAAATATAGTTGGAAATGGATAGCACTTTCATGTGTATTAACCCAATTACCTTTTCCTTTCCTTTAACTGTTCAACTATTATTACTGTCTTATATCATCTTACAAATTAACGACTTCCAAAACGTAAATAACACGGCGGATAACGTCCTGAGCGCCCCAAGCGGCGACATGAGCGCCCCAAGCGGCGACATGAGCGCCCCAAACGACAGCAGTATGACACAGAAAACACTTACCGCGATACAGATTCGTCATCCAGCCCATATCGTATGACATGTGGACGTCTGACACAGGGAAGTCGGGCTTCGTCAAATCTCTGCTGTTCATCGGTGATGGTGAGGCCATCTGAGGTTTATATGTTTCCGCTAGGGAATCGTAGCTGACGAGACGTTCGCCAGAGGGCGTTTGTCCCTTACGTAAGTGAAACTGCAGCCACTTCGACATGTCGCATGCATTGGACACTATAGAACCCGCTGGACCAGCGACTGACACTTGGCTACAAATAGTTAACAAAGCACCGTTACACAGACACGACATGCACACGCACACGCACACGCACACGCACACGCACACGCACACGCACACGCACAGCCACGCACACGCACACGCACACGCACACGCACACACGCACACGCACACGCACACGCACACGCACACGCACACGCACACGCACACGCACACGCCACACGCACACGCACACGCACACGCACACGCACACGCACACGCACACGCACACGCACACGCACACGCACACGCACACGCACACGCACACGCACACGCACACGCACACGCACACGCACACGCACACGCACACGCACACGCACACGCACACGCACACGCACACGCACACGCACACGCACACGCACACGCACACGCACACGCACACGCACACGCACACGCACACGCACACGCACACGCACACGCACACGCACACGCACACGCACACGCACACGCACACGCACACGCACACGCACACGCACACGCACACGCACACGCACACGCACACGCACACGCACACGCACACGCACACGCACACGCACACGCACACGCACACGCACAACTATGCTACAAAACAATACGGTTCTATATTTGTTTGCCTGTTTGCTTGCTTCCGTACGTGTACGCGTGCGTGCGTGCGTGCGTGCGTGTGTGTGTGTGTGTATATATATGTGTGTGTGTGTGTGTGTGTGTGTGTGTGTGTGTGTGTGTTGTACGCACATGTGTGTCTGTGTTTGTGTGTGTGTATATATATATATATATGTGTGTGTGTGTGTGTGTGTGTGTGTGTGTGTGTGTGTGTGTGTGTGTGTGTGTATGCGTGCGTGCGTGCGTGCGTGCGTGCATTGGTACTTGCATTGGTACGTGCGTTGTAGCGGAATGCATGTGTATGTGTGCATTGTTGAGGAATACGTTTAATACTCACTCGAGTAGCTTCAGGTCGACCTTCTCCGTCTGACCTCCGACGAACGCATACGACGATGTGATGTCATCGTCTGTACTGAAATCGCCCACAAACTTCGAGTGCGTCATCGATAAGGGTCCGAAGATTCTCTGGCGCACGAGTTGCTCCCAAGAAGTGGCGCGCAGACGTTCGGCCACGTAGCCAGCGAGCGCGTACATGAAGTTGTTGTAGACGAACCCAGTCCGGAACGACCTCGATGGCTTGTGGTAACGCAGACCACTACAACCAGAGCAAACACACGTCACGCGTTCAATTGTTATCAGTTTCACTTTTATATTTATAAAAGAAAATTGGTTAAAAAGGTTACGTGGTGTAGACACATACATTTATCCGTGCGTTAAATACTATCCGGATGACGTTTCTGCACATGCGCGATAAATGTAAAACCATCAGTGTGCAGCAAAGTGCAAAACTGTAATTTTATTACACCAATGTCACAGATTATAATGCACTGAAGTCACGTGATTTGCGTTTGCTATCAAAACATGTCTCAAAAACCTGTTTGCCTCGTGTTCATTTGAGACAAATAACTTGCTGATAGGTTAGGCCTATATACGTCATTTTATTTATGCGACTGATATATATATATATAATATATATATATATATATATATATATATATATATATATATATATATATATATATATATATATATATATATATATATATATGTAAGAGTATATGTGTATTTAATACAAGAATTAGCGGGAAGCGTTAACGTAATTAATGGTAACTAATGACAACGACTGACCCAGATATTATCTAACGCCCGGAAAAGTGTCAAATGTGATCGCTACAGCGGCCGTCTTGTTGTTATTGCAGGCCACTACAGCGGTGACAACCACGCTCTTCGTGCAGGCTTCTGGATCATGCTGTTTACACAGCTTATATAATGTGTACAAGTTACGTATCTAACACAGCCAAGAACACGTAGACGTGTGTAACTACACAATCACAAAATGCATATTGCAAAGAATCCATGAGCTATATAAAGGTTTAACAAGACTGCCACCTAAAGAACCAACTCTAGATGGCAGGTGGAAGCGGTATTCTTTTGGCTTTTCGAGAGTCCAACCTATCTATTTAAGCGTATCCTGCCCTTCTGGGGTATATGTCGATTTTATTTTTAAACATATTAACAGTACTAGCACCTACACAATCAGCTGATAATCTGTTCCATTCATTTACTGTTCTTCGTGAAAATGAAAATGTTCTCATATCTAGTCTACATTGTTTCTTTGTTAATGAACCTTCATGCCCTCTAGTCCTTCTCTCTTCGAGAAAAAATATTTGTGTCAATATTTTCATGCCCATTCAATATTTTAGACACTTCTAACTGATTTCCTCTCAATCTCCTCGTCTCTAGTGTTGTTAAACCACATTCTCTTAGAGGCATTTCATAACTAATATCCCTGAGTTTTGGTATAACTTTGTATTCTTTCAAGCATATCAATATTCTTCTTACTGTTTGGCCTTCATACTCGTATACAAACGTTTTCCTGGTAATGATGGTTTCACATAACGCAGAAACTACACCATTTGTAGAGTAATCTGCCGACCCTCTAACGGTGCTTTCTGATTCCTGTGCCCGGCTCCAGGAACAGCAGCAGTCCTTGCCGTTGTAGAACGGGAGACCGGCCGATTGACCAAGACATTACCATGCCATCGATCTCCGGAAGTTCCCTGCATCCGATCCAATTTCGCGTATTTTATTGATGATGATTTTCACTGTGCCGACATTTTCATTGAATACAACTAAACGATTCCTTCCCCGCCGATCACGGGAAGCATTAATTCCGAGAATGCACGTGATAATGGGAACGGGATTAATGTTCCAAGTATAGGACGTCTTCCGTCCATTCGTGCTGTGCTCCAGACTTCCGGTTAGGTCTCATTGTAGAAACTACAATGTTTGGGTTTTTTTTTAGGTATTTCTTTAAACTGGTGTTTTGGTTTTTAATTTTTTTCTGAAATTTTTTTGAAAAACCCCGGTTTTTGGAAAATCCCCGGAAAAAAAACAAATCGGCCAAATTTCAATCTTGCATCGACATACTGCATGGGTGAGATGTGATGTGCTTTAGATCTAGTATGCATGTATAATACACGCGTGCAAAGATACGTTAATAAGCACATGCGCGCGCATTATATAGGCGTTAACTTTAAAATAAACTTAAATTTGAAATAGGCACAGATCGGCGGGGACAAAGATCAGGGGTTTTTATCGGAACAACTGTGTCGCTGTAGATTTGCTACGGCTGTCTCCCCAACCAGAAATTGTTTATTTATATTATTTGTGTGTCTTTGGTATATGTTCTATATTATCGTTAATTCCGATAATGAAATATTTAATTAATTCTCTCGTGTATTAGTTAACGACAAATCAACGCGAGTCTTGACCAAGGTGCACCATGTACTCATACGTCGAGTCGGATCCCTTATGAGTCGTCTTATTGGATCCGACATCATATGACAACATCTATTGACAACCAAGAAAGAGGAAGGCGTCTGGGCCTGTCACCAGTCCCTCTTCGTTGGTGGTACAACAACAGGGAGGAGAAGACGACGAAGAGGAAGAAGAAGAAGAAGAGGAAGACATAAACTATTACCGAATCAACTGCTTGCGATCGAAACTTTCTGTAAAGCCAGAAAGAAGCGAGACGAAATATCCTGGCAGCCCAGTTCTGTGCACAAGAAGGTCTCGCAGCGTCGTCTTCTCCGTCAGCTCTGACGTGTACAAGACGAACTCTTCCCCCAGGATTGTACGCAGTGGCGTGTCCCAGTCGAAACTGAAACGAACAGTTGCGTCTTGTAATTAAAGGTTCGTTAAGTTGTACAATTGAATAATAATTATTAATATATATAATATATATACACAAACTTCAAACAAATGTACGTCGATATGTGTCTGTCGATATTCGAGTGTGCATACGCACATACAACCTACACACGCACAGCACACACACGCACACGCACACACTTGCACACACGCACACACACTTGCACACACACTTGCACACACACTTGCACACACACACACACACTAGCACACACACACCACCACACACTTGCACACACACTTGCACACACACACTGCACACACACTTGCACACACACACACACACACACACACACACACGCACGCACACACACACACACACACACACACACACACACACACACACACACACACACACACACACACACACACACACACACACACACACACACACACACACACACACACACACACACACACACACACACACATGATCTACCTACCGGCTTTCTTCCAGCAACATGGCAAGCAGTGTCACCGTGAAAGACTTAGTAGTCGACGCAATCGGAAACAGGGTTTTTGTGTCAACTCTTCGCTTACTTTCTACATCAGCGAAACCGAATCCGCGTTCCAGCAACACACGACCGGAACTGACGACAGATAGAGTCAACCCGGGAATGTGACGACACTGCATGACGTCTTCCACAAACGCAGAAATCATGCTAACATCTGTCGCCGAAAATTCGCGTTTCGCACCAAATGCTGAAGTGAGTATACTGAAGCCGAGCACCATGATGGTGGCTCCCCGAGAAAGGGCCATCGCTTAGACTACGAATTATGTAGGGCTACATCATTTCCTCCAGGTATATGTGTGGTGTTCTGTATAATGTATCATCGTTTTCAAACAAGCATTGAATACATTGGTCGTGATTAGCTTTACGCACTGTAATATCGTAATATTCGCGACATCAGGAACCGTTTCTTGCATGCTTTTGAATGGCGTCGCAAGGCGAACTGTTTCGAGGATCGAGTTCCGAGTTGACCAGAAATATCCTTCCCATATTGTCATCGTATCATCGTGTCATCGGCGACGTGTAGTCACTACCACCTAGTTTGGCCAGTAATCGTAAGAACTTAGCCTCGCTGCAGTTAGTTTGCTTCTGAATTACCTGATCGCGTCATTTTACGCGATACACTGACGGTAATAAGCATTACAGAAGCGTCGATCACTCGGTGATGTCCGCTAGTTGCTCTTCCCCGTTTCCTTCTGCAATAAGTTCGCAATATGCTTCAAGCGCACGAGCAAGTCGCCTCACTCGTTCCGTTGTAACTTGACACAAAATCTTCACTGGGCAGCGCCGAAGAAACTCCTTCCATCGCATGGACGAACACAACACGTGACGTACGTTCCATTTCTGGCAGACATCTGCCGCGACACTTCTATTCTATTATTGGCTCCTGGTGAAACACTTGTCGCCCGCCGGAAACCCCGCTTCCATTCGTCTCGCCTCCCCGACACAAAGGTGCACGCGTCGGCCAGAACCCTTCAGTGACGCGACATCCCAGGCGCGTCACTTTTCCGATCAGGCCGAAACACATCAGTCGCATACAAATGCGCGCGGCTTCCGATTAGCAATAATTAACGTCGGATTAGGTGTTCGTTACGATCAGTAATCGATACGTCGTCGACGTTAATTAGCTCTACGTCCTCTCCCGCCCACGCGTGTCCTGTCGGGGTACACTGCCTGGTCAGCCCAGCTCCACGCTGATTGCCTCGGCATTACGGGCCTCTTTGATATTCAACGACTATTTCCATTCCAGCACGCGTAAGCGCACTGGTCCCACCAACACCGTGCATTCGGCGCACTCCGCGTGCATGTCAATTCCACCTTGTCGACGCTCCTCAATGGCGTCTCTTTGCACTTGAGAACAGCTAGTTCACAGTGTTATTATTAGCGTGAATAACTAACAATAAAATGTGGCGTTAGTGTTACTATTTTAGTTCTTCATCAAGACAGTATCTTTTAATATAACATTGACCCGCATGTACTAAGGAGTTATCAATAAATCGCCACAATTATAGTTCAGATGACAACTGCGTTATTTGATTATTATTTCTTTCTAGTATTCAAATAGTCACGTAAAGAAAGGGCGCCAGCTCCTTGGTTTCATTTTTGTTTCGTTTCATATTACGTTCTTGTGACTAGAACGTGTATGTTGAAGGTTTACTGACTGCTAATGTGTGCTTAGTAACTTTAATATGCTAGGAACAATGTTCGCAATTTGAAAAATTCCGCCTGCAACACGTTCAAATGCGAAACTAAACATCCTGTTTCAAAACAAAATTTATTAGCAATGATGAGTTAAACGCAATACCCTTTGACGTTTAATTTTCCCACGTTCTAGAAGCAGACTTCCCGTTACAAATTACTGCTCGGCCAATTATAGGCAGAGGAGTTGGCTCCTTTCCTATAAACATCCAGGACTTGTGTAGACCCCAACAGCCCTTTCGTCAAGGGAAGAGTGCACATGGCCGTTTTTCCATGAGCCTGAAGATGGGATTTTTGAGGGATACTCCAATCAATGAGAGGTTCACAGTATTAACTTACATATGTATACTATATTGGTTTTGCATATTAATTCTGTACAAAGTTAATAAACAATTAATTCTAGTATAATTGTACCAAAAACACATGCTATCTTGGAATCAGGGCGTTGCCATATTCAGACACAAATCGCTTACGTCATTGGCGCATTGTTAGAAAGGGCAAAGCTTGGCGGAAGCCTTGCGCATAGTTTCGATAGTGACGTAGGCAAACCGCGATGTACTTGATACGTCAAATACTATTAATTCTAGTATGTTCGAACGTAGAATGTTCGAACGTGCATGCGCCAGTGACGTAGACGGCTTACGTCACTGGTTCTGTGTCTCAAGATGGCAGCGCCTGGAATAAAACATAGCATGTTTTTTTTGTACAATTATACTATAATTAATTGCTTATTAATTATATATGTCTACAATTACTATGCACAACCAATATATTATACATATGTAAGTAAATGCTGTAAACCTCTCATCGACTGGAATATCCTTTAAGAGGGGTGTAATTGGAAGTTTGTTTTTGGAGAGCAAGGCTTTGGTGAGCCTTGAAGCGTGTAATTGGAAATTCCTGTTTTGGCGAACCTCAAAGACAAAGGGGCAACTGGAGGTTTAGACTACCGTGTGTGTATCTTTCTCTGGGTCTACGCACCTCAGTGACCTGTCACACCTCGCCTCTACAAGCCATGTTTAGGACGGACTAGTGAACCGGATAACACATATCGCAAGTACGCAGTCTCTGTCATTTAGAAGAAAAACTCGAGAACAAACTATGGTCATCGAAGAGTCAGCCGACGGTCAACGAACACATCATTTGAGAAGATGCTACAACCGTTTATTACCGTGAATTACACGTAGCTTCGGCAGGTTACACACAACTGGTGGCTGGTGATTGGTCGCGTGTTTGGTGACGGTAAAACATGGCTGGCGGATATAACACCGCTGACGGGTGAGACACCGCTATGACAGGTAAGCACGGGCGTCGATCGGTGGGGGACGGGGGGGGGGGGGCGCGTCCCCCCACTTTTCAGTGCACTACCGTGCATTCGGCGCACTCCGCGTGCATGTCAATTCCACCTTGTCGATGCTCCTCAATGGCGTCTCTTTGCACTTGAGAACAGCTAGTTCACTGTTATTATTAGCGTGAATAACTAACAATAAAATGTCAGGTAATTGGCGTTAGTGTTACTATTTTAGTTCTTCATCAAGACAGTATCTTTTAATATAACATTGACCCGCATGTACTAAGGAGTTATCAATAAATCGCCACAATTATAGTTCAGATGACAACTGCGTTATTTGATTATTATTTCTTTCTAGTATTCAAATAGTCACGTAAAGAAAGGGCGCCAGCTACTTGGTTTCATTTTTGTTTCGTTTCATATTACGTTCTTGTGACTAGAACGTGTATGTTGAAGGTTTACTGACTGCTAATCTGTGCTTAGTAACTTTAATATGCTCAGAACTATGTTCGCAATTTGAAAGATTCCGCCTGCAACACGTTCAAATGCGAAAGTAAACATCCCGTTTCAAAACAATATTTATTAGCAATGATGAGTTAAACGCAATACCCTTTGACGTTTAATTTTCCCACGTTCTAGAAGCAGACTTCCCGTTACAAATTACTGCTCGGCCAATTATAGGCAGAGGAGCTGGCACCTTTCCTATAAACATCCAGGACTTGTGTAGACCCCAACAGCCCTTTCGTCAAGGGAAGAGTGCACATGGCCGTTTTTCCATGAGCCTGAAGATGGGATTTTTGAGGGATACTCCAATCAATGAGAGGTTCACAGTATTAACTTACATATGTATACTATATTGGTTTTGCATATTAATTCTGTACAAAGTTAATAAACAATTAATTCTAGTATAATTGTACCAAAAACACATGCTATCTTGGAATCAGGGCGTTGCCATATTCAGACACAAATCGCTTACGTCATTGGCGCATTGTTAGAAAGGGCAAAGCTTGGCGGAAGCCTTGCGCATAGTTTTTGATAGTGACGTAGGCAAACCGCGATGTACTTGATACGTCAGATACTATTAATTCTAGTATGTTCGAACGTAGAATGTTCGAACGTGCATGCGCCAGTGACGTAGACGGCTTACGTCACTGGTTCTGTGTCTCAAGATGGCAGCGCCTGGAATAAAACATAGCATGTTTTTGGTACAATTATACTATAATTAATTGCTTATTAATTATATATGTCTACAATTACTATGCACAACCAATATATTATACATATGTAAGTAAATGCTGTAAACCTCTCATCGACTGGAATATCCTTTAAGAGGGGTGTAATTGGAAGTTTGTTTTGGAGAGCAAGGCTTTGGTGAGCCTTGAAGCGTGTAATTGGACATTCCTGTTTTGGCGAACCTCAAAGACAAAGGGGCAACTGGAGGTTTAGACTACCGTGTGTGTATCTTTCTCTGGGTCTACGCACCTCAGTGACCTGTCACACCTCGCCTCTACAAGCCATGTTTAGGACGGTCTAGTAAATCGGATAACAAATATCGCAAGTACGCAGTCTCTGTCACTTAGAAGAAAAACTCGAGAACAAACTATGGTCATCGAAGAGTCAGCCGACGGTCAACGAACACATCATTTGAGAAGATGCTACAACCGTTTATTACCGTGAATTACACGTAGCTTCGGCAGGTTACACACAACTGGTGACTGGTGATTGGTCGCGTGTTTGGTGACGGTAAAACATGGCTGGCGGATATAACACCGCTGACGGGTGAGACACCGCTATGACAGGTAAGCACGGCGTCGATCGGTGGGGGACGGGGGGGAACGCGTCCCCCCACTTTTCAGTGTGGGGGGACAGCATAGGAATTACCCCCCCCCACACTTTTCAGTTCAGAAAAATTGCGGGGCATGTAGCCTGACTCACCACACCTCTCTCTTAAAAGCCGCTACATAGGACTAGTAGCTAGACAATAAACTCGCGATATGAAGTTCCGACCACTCATTAGAAAATAGACTGGCCACAACGCGCAACTTGATCTTACTTCAGTAAATAATCATCATGCCGGTGTAGCGCTTACATTTTTCCGGCGTTATAAACGTTCCGATTGACGTTTCTGCGCATGCGCGATAAATGTAAAATTATTAATGTGCAGCGAAAGGACAATGCATTTATGGTATAAATATTGCGAGTTGTTCGTTAGGATATATACAGTTATTTGTAGCAAATTAACACGAGGCAAACAAGTTTGGAAGCATGTTTTGATAGCAAGCGTAAATCACGTGACAACAGTGCGCCATAATCCGCGACGGTGATTTAAACAAACGTAAGATGTTATTGTATTGAACGACATTTTAAGCAACTCTTCATAGTAATCATCACAGTGCGCAGAAACGTCAATCGGAAAGTTTATAAGGACCGGAAAAATGTAAGCGCGACTCCTGGGCTGAGCCCCTGCCGGGCTCTATCAGTTTGCTTCCGTGTGTTGATATTATTAGTAGGTTCTAGCCATCAAGCATATTATAAATTATGAAATTTGTGTTTCACTTTCACCCTTCGCCTGCTTGATGCTTATTGCCTACGATCGAAGTGGCGGATTCCTGCACTTTGTGTAACTTATTCCCATTTGAGTGGTGATAAAAAATTTCTTTGCCAAAATGTAGGATTGGGAAGTTCTATGCAGCATGGGCGTCGATCGGTGGGGGACGAGAGGGACACGTCCCCCCACTTTTCAGCCTGAGGGGGACAGCATAGGAAATGTCCCCCCACCATTTCAGTTCATAAAAACAAATTTACAGGCATATAGCGAGGCTGATCACTCCCCTCTCTTAAAAACCCTACATCGGTCTAGTAGTAAAATTAATATACGAGTTCAGATATAAACTTCCGACTAACGAGTGGGAAATTATTAGATAAATTACTTGGTTGGCTGCAACTTGATCGTAGTCCAGTAAATATTCATCATGCCGGGCTCTGTCGATTTGCACCTTTGTGTTGATATATTAATAGGCACTAGCCATCAAGCACATTAAGAAGATTATTAATTTGTTTTGTCCTGTCACCCCTTGGATTGCAGCCTGGTCGCCCTGGTGGATACTTATATCGCCTACGGCGGAACCAGCGGATTCCTGCACTTTGTGTAATTTGATCCCATTTGAGTGATGATAAATTTCTTTTGCCAAATGGTGGGATTGGGAAGTCCTACACAGGCACCCGTGTAACATTTGTATCTTGTCACCACGGACCAGAGATATAAATAGAACACATTAATATAACTATAGGGGAAAGATTACTGCCATGGACTTAATGCCACGGACTTATATGCACATAAGTCCGTGTTGTCCCTCTATGAATCAGGCAAGCAGTTATGGGTCCAAAGTCTGGCCTCCAAATTTTCAGGGATTGGGGTGAGCCATGGCCCCCCTTCAAATATATGTAGCCAACATAACTATTTTAAAAAGCATAACATAAAGGCCTCTGTTTATTTTAGAATTAGCACCATATATATATAGTGACGAGTGAGACACTGCTCTGACGAGTGAGACACTGCTCTGACGAGTAAGACACTGCTCTGACGAGTGAGACACTGCTCTGACGAGTGAGACACTGCTCTGATGAGTGAGACACTGCTCAGATGAGTGAGACACTGCTCTGACGAGTGAGACACCGCTCTAACGAGTGAGACACCGCTCTGACGGGTGAGACACTGACTTTAAAAAGTTAAGAACTGATTTTTGTCAACGGTGAGACGGTGTCTGACAGGTAAGACACTGCTCTGACGAGTAAGACACTGCTCTGACGGGTGGGACACTGCTCTGACGGATGAGACACTGCTCTGACGAGTGAGGCACTGCTCTGACGAGTGAGACACTGCTCTGACGAGTAGGACACTGCTCTGACGAGTGAGACACTGCTCTGACGAGTGAGACACTGCTCTGACGAGTAGGACACTGCTCTGACGAGTGAGACACCGCTCTGACGGGTGAGACACTGCTCTGAAGAGTAGGACACTGCTCTGACGAGTGAGACACTGCTCTGACGAGCGAGACACTGCTCTGACGAGTGAGACACTGCTCTGACGAGTAAGACACTGCTCTGACGAGTAGGTCACTGCTCTGACGAGTGAGACACTGCTCTGACGAGTGAGACACTGCTCTGACGAGTAAGACACTGCTATGACGAGTAAGACACTGCTATGACGAGTAGGACACTGCTCTGACGAGTGAGACACTGCTCTGACGAGTGAGACACTGCTCTGACGAGTGAGACACTGCTCTGATGAGTGAGACACTGCTCTGACGAGTAAGACACTGCTCTGACGAGTGAGACACCGCTCTGACGAGTGAGACACCGCTCTGACGAGTAAGACACTGCTCTGACGAGTGAGACACTGCTCTGACGAGTGAGACACTGCTCTGACGAGTAAGACACTGCTCTGACGAGTGAGACACTGCTCTGACGAGTGAGACACTGCTCTGATGAGTGAGACACTGCTCTGACGAGTGAGACACTGCTCTGACGAGTGAGACACTGCTCTGACGAGTGAGACACCGCTCTGACGAGTGAGACACCGCTCTGACGGGTGAGACACTGACTTTAAAAAGTTAAGAACTGATTTTTGTCAACGGTGAGACGGTGTATGGTGTGAAGTAACGTACAGATGTCCGTATACCGACAGTCTGACGCAAGACCTGCGGGAGGACATTGTTATCCCGCAGTCTAAGACAGGCCGTGGTCCAGAAGCAACGGATGGTCCCTGATTAGGCAATATATATTCGCATAGGTAATGTTATCCATTCCAGGTGTGTTACGATCAGGTGCGGTAACGATAATAGTATCGTGAACTCGCCAAAACACATCCAGGCGATAACTATTGGGTGCTAATCATATATCCAACCCTCCCAACTACGATATTGGGGTTTCAGCCCAACCCGTGTCGTTTACACGATATTAATTATAATCGAACTAGCGTGTGTGTGTGTGTGTGTGTGTGTGTGTGTGTGTGTGTGTGTGTGTGTGTGTGTGTGTGTGTGTGTGTGTGTGTGTGTGTGTGTGTGTGTGTGTGTGTGTGTGTGTGTGTGTGTGTGTGTGTGTGTGTGTGTGTGTGTGTGTGTGTGTGTGTGTGTGTGTGTGTGTGTGTGTGTGTGTGTGTGTGTGTGTGTGTGTGTGTGTGTGTGTGTGTGTGTGTGTGTGTGTGTGTGTGTGTGTGTGTGTGTGTGTGTGTGTGTGTGTGTGTGTGTGTGTGTGTGTGTGTGTGTGTGTGTGTGTGTGTGTGTGTGTGTGTGTGTGTGTGTGTGTGTGTGTGTGTGTGTGTGTGTGTGTGTGTGTGTGTGTGTGTGTGTGTGTGTGTGTGTGTGTGTGTGTGTGTGTGTGTGTGTGTGTGTGTGTGTGTGTGTGTGTGTGTGTGTGTGTGTGTGTGTGTGTGTGTGTGTGTGTGTGTGTGTGTGTGTGTGTGTGTGTGTGTGTGTGTGTGTGTGTGTGTGGTCTGTTTTGCATCTCAATTACAAAACTGTCTACACGAGTGTAAGACAACGACTACACGAGTGTAAGACAACGACTACAGGAGTGTAAGACAACGACTACACGAGTGTAAGACAACGACTACATGAGTGTAAGACAACGACTACATGAGTGTAAGACAACGACTACATGAGTGTAAGACAACGACCACATGAGTGTAAGACAACGACTACATGAGTGTAAGACAACGACTACATGAGTGTAAGACAACGACCACACGAGTGTAAGACAACGACTACATGAGTGTAAGACAACGACTACATGAGTGTAAGACAACGACTACATGAGTGTAAGACAACGACTACATGAGTGTAAGACAACGACTACACGAGTGTAAGACAACGACTACACGAGTGTAAGACAACGACTACATGAGTGTAAGACAACGACTACATGAGTGTAAGACAACGACTACACGAGTGTAAGACAACGACCACATGAGTGTAAGACAACGACCACATGAGTGTAAGACAACGACTACATGAGTGTAAGACAACGACTACACGAGTGTAAGACAACGACCACATGAGTGTAAGACAACGACTACACGAGTGTAAGACAACGACCACAGGAGTGTAAGACAACGACTACACGAGTGTAAGACAACGACCACGGAGTGTAAGACAACGACTACACGAGTGTAAGACAACGACTACATGAGTGTAAGACAACGACTACACGAGTGTAAGACAACGACCACATGAGTGTAAGACAACGACTACACGAGTGTAAGACAACGACCACATGAGTGTAAGACAACGACTACATGAGTGTAAGACAACGACCACATGAGTGTAAGACAACGACTACACGAGTGTAAGACAACGACTACATGAGTGTAAGACAACGACTACAGAGTGAAGACAACGACTACAGAGTGTAAACAACGACTACACGAGGTAACAGCTACATGAGTGTAAGACAACGACTACACGAGTGTAAGACAACGACCACATGAGTGTAAGACAACGACCACATGAGTGTAAGACAACGACCACACGGGTGTAAGACAACGACCACACGAGTGTGAGACAACGACCACATGAGTGTAAGACAACGACCACATGAGTGTAAGACAACGACCACATGAGTGTAAGACAACGACCACATGAGTGTAAGACAACGACTACACGAGTGTAAGACAACGACCACACGAGTGTAAGACAGCGACCACATGAGTGTAAGACAACGACTACACGAGTGTAAGACAACGACCACATGAGTGTAAGGCAACGACTACACGAGTGTAAGACAACGACCACATGAGTGTAAGACAACGACTACACGAGTGTAAGACAACGACCACATGAGTGTAAGACAACGACCACATGAGTGTAAGACAACGTCTACACGAGTGTAAGACAACGACCACACGGGTGTAAGACAACGACCACAAGAGTGTAAGACAACGACTACGTGAGTGTAAGACAACGACTACGTGAGTGTAAGACAACGACCACATGAGTGTAAGACAACGACTACATGAGTGTAAGACAACGACCACACGGGTGTAAGACAACGACCACAAGAGTGTAAGACAACGACTACGTGAGTGTAAGACAATGACTACGTGAGTGTAAGACAACGACCACATGAGTGTAAGACAACGACTACATGAGTGTAAGACAACGACTACATGAGTGTAAGACAACGACTACATGAGTGTAAGACAACGACTACGTGAGTGTAAGACAACGACTACATGAGTGTAAGACAACGACTACATGAGTGTAAGACAACGACCACATGAGTGTAAGACAACGACTACATGAGTGTAAGACAACGACTACATGAGTGTAAAACAACGACTACATGAGTGTAAGACAACGACTACATGAGTGTAAGACAACGACTACATGAGTGTAAAACAACGACCACACGGGTGTAAGACAACGACCACACGAATGTAAGACAACGACCACACGAGTGTACGACAACGACCACAAGAGTGTAAGACAACGACCACAAGAGTGTAAGACAACGACCACACGAGTGTAAGACAACGACCACAAGAGTGTAAGACAACGACTACAAGAGTGTAAGACAACGACCACACGAGTGTAAGACAACGACCACACGAGTGTAAGACAACGACCACACGAGTGTAAGACAACGACCACAAGAGTGTAAGACAACGACTACAAGAGTGTAAGACAACGACCACACGAGTGTAAGACAACGACCACACGAGTGTAAGACAACGACCACAAGGGTGTAGGACAACGACCACAAGAGTGTAAGACAACGACTACATGAGTGTAAGACAATCATTCTGTGTTTGTGAAATTCCACATTGACAACGGTTCTTTGTGGTTTTAGGGTATATCAATTTGTTCGCAAAGTAAAACATAACAATCGCAGAAACCACGTGCGCGTGACAAATACTTCGGCTAACTAATCTCCGCCTTGCCTACTAGGATGCTTAGCAACATGATGTATACATGCTGATACAACAGGTTTTCTGCCATACGAATATTAATCGAATATGACCGAAACATGGACTCTCACCAGGCAGACAATGAACAAGCTAGCAAGCGCACAAACAAAGATGGAAAGAAGTTTGTGAAACATCACATATCGGAATAGAAAACAAACATCTGATAAAGAAAAGACAAAGGTCACATATGTGATTGGACAAGTCAGAAGGAGTGGGCAACGGAAGTGGACCTGGGCAGGGCACGTCAGTAGCATAAGAGGTGACCGATGGACATCGCGTATGACCAAACCGTACGAAGGGAAACGACCCAGATGAACCCGGCGAGACGTTGGAGAGACGAACTGGACGAGTACTAGACTGTAGCGTCTGGCAGAGGTGAGCACAAGCTAGGCATATGTAGAACAGCATACCGAGGCATTCGCCCAACCACGGGACATTACTGCTGCACTATGATGAGACGACTAGCAATGTCATTCTCGTGGATACGTGCATTATGACTAGAATGATGAATGTTAATTATCTAAAGCACTAATATATTGTTTAATGCAAACACTTTTCAATTTACACTTCGATGTTTTTATTTGACAACTACATAACTTAACACCACGGTGTCTGACGGTTTTGTATAACACGTTAATTTTGTATTGGAACATGCCATAATTAGTGTTATTGTACTGGCCAACCGTTAAGCAAACATCTGTATTTTGCGATGTGATAATGCATGCAGAAGAATGACGTTGCAATGCCTACGGACGAAGCACGATGTATCCGGTGTCGTTTGTCGGATACCGTGGATCACTGCTATGCCTTTGGTTCAACCGAAGCGCTGTTTGCAGTGCAAAATCAGAGGAAGATGAGATCTAGGCTGGACCTCCTTCATCCAAGCCTGCAAGGGAAGGATCACAAGGAGCACTCAGATGAGAGAGACACACGACCGCAAGAGACACGAGACGAAGTTTACAGGAGAGTATGTATATCAAGAACGTTGGGCCCGGACTAAAATGACGATCATTCATGTGACGGTCCTGTGTCATATGTAGACTCCATGACGGGAGAGTGTCGAAGACACATAGATCATCTTCGATCGCGTCGTGCGGGTAGCTATTCAATGACTCCTGTGTCAGAGAGGACAAGTGGACACGGACACTGATATCGCACGGCAGAACTCCTACAGACCATTCAGTCTAGTTCGACTGGACAGAGACGGAAGTCGTTGCATAATACCAGATGCACCTAGGCTATGGCGAGTGTGACACCCGAAGCGACCGAGGTCGAGCATGACAATGTTGTGACACACTAGCGACATTGCTGTGTCCACACCCACGCTACCACCTGTTACACCTGCTAGGTACACTGGCAGGTGGAAAGCAAATTATCTAATTATGTCATGGACCGAGTGAACTGTGAGACCAATCGTTGCGGCCAACAGAATAACGGCCTCGGTCACACAGGGAATAGGGAGGTAGTCAACCCTCCAATTCTGTAATTGTTAGTTTGTTATGAATAAGTAATCCAGTATAATTCGTCTCGCTACAGGTTGGCGAGAAACATTTTATAACAGTGACCTTTCCTTAATTGGACATTATATTAATTGTTAACTAACGCCGTAACGGTGCTAACCGTGACCTCACCGTTTTATTTTATAATGTATCACAGATAGGTATGATCTTTAGTATACACCTCATCGGAACTGACGTAGTTCCCGCGTAGTCTGCCCACCTGCCATGCTTAATGAAGCTGTACTATTATACACCAAGAATAGTATTACTTTTCTCGGCAAGGTCTAACAGTAAGCACCACATAGCCACAAGAGGAACTAATCCGACAACACTGTTAATTATGATGGCACAAAGCTAAGGATGAGTACTTGTGGAATCAATGACTGTGGGTTTCTTATGGTGTTCCAACGGTAAAGCGTCATTTAACATGAAACATCTAGGTGTATGTATTAATTAATATTATTTTATTTAACCTTGGAAATATGTGTTCCATGTTACAATAGTGCATCAACTCCAGATTTGTGCTTGTGTCTATGACACGACTTGCTGTGTGACGTATGAAGCCATTTTTGTCATCAAGAAATACACATATATCTACTAATCTGACATGTTAAAGCCGATTTTTACATTATGGCAGTACTGGATCAACGGCAAGCGATTCATCAATTACTCAATCACTTACTTACTAGCGCTGGAATGACAAAATGATACAAATATATAAAATTCAAATAGCTGTATTTAATCGTTTATTTGCAGCAGGCATATTCTCTGTCGTCAGCCCGCTAGCAACCCTGTCCATCCATCCTATGGTTACAATGTCGGTTAAAGATGCATTACATAATTAATAATATTAACAGGCTTGTTAAAAAATTCTTAAAAACAACTGTGTCAAACTGTTTCCTAAGACGTATCACTGTTGGTCTGTAGTGCTTTGGGTACACTTGGGTAGAATCCCCAAATGTGAGTTTTCTCGTGGTTGAACACCTCAAACTTGTGATCAAGCGGAAACTCTGAAACAAGCAACGATCTCAGATAAAATTTCATTTCTGCAATTACAAGTCAGTCATGTTCAGTTTCAATGCAATTTCATAATTGCAAACTCACCAGACTCTATCGAATCCAAGACTTGTTGCTATGCAAATCCATTTGTGTTACTTCTTCCATATTTGCTGTTATTTATATAAGAAGTCATATACCAGTGTTTCACTACCGATCGTAATGTACCCGGATGGCGACACCAAATACCAGTTTGTTTGCAACGAATTATAACAGTGGCGCCACATGGCGGACTGAGAGATTGTCCGCTCTATGGCGCCACTGTTTGACAAATACGCGCTACCCAGTTTTATAATCACAATTGTTATGGATACTTAATTCAGTACCTTCCAATCTATCTTTGGATAAGGTTGGCATTACGTTTGCAACAGCATATTTTACTTATGCTGGTCAATTATGTAAATATGTAAAAGTAAAATATTTATAAAATAGTTTTATAAACTAATTATAATTATTGATTAAATTTAGCCTTCAAATTTTTTTGACCGAGGCCTTTAATGATGTGTTACGGTTGAAAGTGAGATAAGGCTGCTAGCTTTCACCTATCGTATTCAGTTTATTCTTAGAGTTCATCATGGCTGACCTGAGGTGCTTATGCAAACAGCTCAAACTAGATATTAACTTCAACTTTGACATCAGATATGCAGCAACATGAAAAGATAGAAGTTGAAGACTGTTGAGAAAACGTAGTGAGAGAAAAGTGAAGAAAGAAAAGACGAAGAAAACGACAGTAACCATGACCAACCTCACCCCTGACGACAGGGATGCCAAGAGGAAAACAACATGTTTGAAGGATTTTACTGTTTTGTTTACAATTTGTCTGAACAGTCTGTGGATGCATCACTCAAACTAACACATTACAAAATGAGGATGAGTCGGTTTAATTTAGCAGTTTGAAGATAATTATATTGATCTTACCTGTGATGTATTCCAACTGGGGCACGGCAAGGTCTGCATACTTCCTGATGACATACCCCCATAGGGTGTTCATGTACCTAAGGTCGTCCTGAGGCTTGAGGGGATGTGTGTCGGTGAAGAATGACCCCCAGCTGTGAGATGTTAGGTAGGCCTTCTCCAGCTCAGATGGACAGTTTACTGGCACCTGTAGCATATCCACAGTTGTCATTAGTTAATCTCCTATATTTCTCTGATATCTCTAGGACCCTTAGATCATCCGTTTCGGAAAATATTGTTGCTCCTAAAACTACCGGTAGGTTGAATACTGGCAAACTAATTTTAAAAAAACCTTGTGTTGGGGTGACTGGTGGTTTTAATCAATAGTTAGCACTGTTTCTACCTCATAAGTCCAGCCTATAAGAGTTGGTGATGTAACCTGAAATAAATTCAGAACTTACCTTTGTCTTGTTGTTCAGTGCTCCGGAATCAAAGAGGCACTGCTCCGAGTCTATCTCCTCCAGTATGAGCACAGTCTCCCAGTCACTCTTCTTAGACGGAGCAACGTCCGACCGCAAACTGTCACCAAAGAACAGCACCTGGACAAGGAGAGGTCAACTCAACTGATGAACCTTGCACGTTTTAGTAAGGGTGAAAAAACAAGTGATATTAGTGTATTATTTTAGTCAATATGCTGTCAATAATTTTTTCCCATCATTTTCCATTTTAGTATAACTTTCACATTTTGTATATTTTAGTGGAACCTTGCTTTACATTCACCTCAGTAATACAGTCACCTCACAGTTAAGCTCACCCCGGCACAGTAGCAAATTGGTTCAATATATAACTTATATGAAATTAGTCTTGCTAGGGTCACCTCATTAGGTAGGGTCACCTCATTTATAGGGTCACCTCATTAATCAGGCCAGTCCCGATGATGGCCTTACTAGGGGTGTTCCACTGTGCGTGCGTGCGTGCGTGCGTGCATGCGTGCGTGCGTGCGAGTGCGTGTCTGTCTGGTGGTGTGTACTTTTGTATGTAATTTTTAGTTTCTCTCAGCTTCGGTTTCTGTAGAACATTTCTGTTTAATCAGGTCAACGTTTTATGCATTTTGTTTTTAGTATACACATTTTAGTAGCTACACTTCATCAAGTATTCATGTAACAGTGATCACAGTTTGAAAGTTGCAAATGTGAAATATTGTAAGCAAAACATTCAGCAGATTATGACCAGTAATAACAGCAGATACCAAATAGTTTCATTTAACATTTAGTGGGTTCCCACATAAAAAATTACTGACTGAAAATGCTGTGCCCTGAACTGGTTAACAGAAGTGAGAGTTGTACAAAAGAACTGAGCACTGTTGCCAGGTTGTGTGGGATCGGCATTACAGTGGCATTACGTTTGTAAAATATTCAAATCTGCTCACACTACCTTTGGCTGTTTCTTTCCAGTAATTTGCGACAGAAACGTCATCAGAGGTGTAATGCTCCCTTGAGAGTAAGTAGCGCCCTCTTGCAGCTCCGTCACTGCCTCCGTCTCAACAACGCCATCTGTTGGGGAGAAAACCTGAATGAGCAACATGACCTTTATAAAGCTAAGAGGCAAATTGACAAGCCAGGGAACTGAGTATATACACTACGCCTGGCATATCTCTTACGCGTTACATGGAAGTTAGCTGAATCAAACTAGTAAATGACTTCACCGGTTGCAACTGTACCACCTGTGAGAATCCAACATGCATCTCAATTCCAAGACAAGACTGTTTACTTCCATAACCTTAACACAATGACCTGTTTGATCATTCTGGGGTCACAATGTGGGAAATTGTCAAATGAAGTTCACATTTTCACAATAAACTAGTTTTTGTGTATATTCTGACATATACAAATCAGCCAATTCTAAGATGGTATGGCGGAAAGTTGCTGGACATTTCTTATTACATGTAATCTTACAAGGAATGATCCATAATCTTACAAGGAATGATCCATAATCTTATAAGGAATGATCCGACTTCTACTTCTCAGATAAAACTTGTGACATGAGCAAATGTTTTCTGAAATGAAAACACCGTGAACATTCCCGAGCAAGCAAAGTTATTAGGTGAGCTTAATTTCAGCATTTCGCAAGATGATCTGCCGGCCGCCAAGGGTTGTGAGACTGGTTTAATCAGCAGTGCCCTCTGGTGTGTAAGCAGTGTAAATGTACCAAGATCCCAGGTTAGAGATTAGAAAATTAAGCGAAACAACACAAGGAATATGCAGGTACTGAAACTACAAAATATAATTGTTTCCATTTATAATCCTTTTACTCATACAACTTCCACATCTGTTCTGTGACATTTGAAGAATACGAGTAAAACGGTGAAAAGTAGGACAGTCACAGACCTAGTGCATAGAACGCTCTGTTCTTCTGGAAGAATCCTGGCTTCCTGGCATTTGTAATAGTCAAATCAAAGTAGGATTGCCAGTCTTTTCTGCAATTACCAAACATCTACAGATATACATTGAAGTCTGACAAGCACTGACACACTGACACACCATTAGTTGTGTCACAAGCACTGACACACCATTAGTTGTGTCATAAGCACTGACGCACCATTAGTTTTGTCATAAGCACTGACGCACCATTAGTTTTGTCACAAGCACTGACACACTGACACACCATTAGTTGTGTCACAAGCACTGACACACCATTAGTTGTGTCATAAGCACTGACGCACCATTAGTTTTGTCATAAGCACTGACGCACCATTAGTTTTGTCACAAGCACTGACACACTGACACACCATTAGTTGTGTCACAAGCACTGACACACCATTAGTTATGTCATAAGCACTGACACACCATTAGTTGTGTCACAAGCACTGACACACTGACACAATTAGTTGTGTCACAAGCACTGACACACCATTAGTTGTGTCACAAGCACTGACACACCATTAGTTGTGTCATAAGCACTGACACACTGACACACCATCATAGCTTTATCTAGAGACCCGTCCACCCGTCATTTGGACGGGCAATTTCAAATATGGACGGGGGAAATTTTTCGAGGACGGGTGACAACCCGTCACAGTGTGATAAGGCCCTGTCCTGGCAGTTTATATGACGGGTGTCACCGTGTCATCACTGGAATATAACGTGTTCTGTATCCCACATAAAAAAATATTTCCAGTACTGTGAATTCCTAGCACGGCGTTCAAAGATGCCTACCACCACACTGGTAGGGTGCCTACTCACAGTGGCAGTCGTACATGTGGTTTCATTTGCTGCTAGAGGGGTCAAAGCAATGCGTTAATGCCCCAACAACCATTTCGCAAATAGCATACGTGATTGGTTAATTCCGTTGGGGTGTCATACGTCAATAATAATGGGCATGAATTAACTAGTAACGCAAACTTCATAATACGGGTTATGCGCACTTTTCAAAGCGTCAAAAATACATATAAATTACATATACGTGAGGGAATTTATATCCGTAATAAAATATACAAGTGTTATATGCCTGTATATTATTAACATTTCGACTTTATGGCGTTTATGTCTGGAGTGACTCCCGGGAATGATCAACTTTAAAACGAGGCCTGGTTAGCGATTCACGTGGCTATGAATAAACATTACATATTATCGTCCACGCGATGCCGATATGGTAGGGCTTATTATAAAATATTAGGTTATGAATTAATTAGTGAGTAGGTGTTTATACCAGAGATGAGATAAGGAATGTTTAAGATGAGATAAGGAGTGTTTATACCAGAGATGAGATAAGTAGTGGTCATGTCAGTAATTAGCAGTAGCCTAGTTAGTGTTGTTATCTTTAAGTATGCTTGGTGGGAATATGAAGACTCCCAAACCACATGTTCATAATTACCAGTAGCATAGTTGATGTCTTTGTCTTTATGTATGCTGGGCGGGAATTCTGAAGACCCCCATTGGTTAATTTGAATGTGTTGTCAGGCTAGCTGAGATATAGAAGATTGGAAGAGGAAAGTGAAGGGAGTTGGTTGGCAGGAGCTGAGCCTGCAGGGCGTGTGTCTGTGTGTGGTCACACTTGTGTTGTAACTGGCTGGACATCTATGTAGATGTGAGTAGCGCAGTGGGTCGTAATTTGAGGGTGTAATAAAGTGGATTGTAGTTATTTAATCTTGTTTGGACTTATTGTTAATTGGTACCTCCCCTTTATCTAGCAGGACCGCGAGATACCTCCACCTCCGAAGCCGAAGGTTCGCAAACTAACCACAATAACAAAGTTTTTCACGGCAAAACCGACGCCAACTGTTACAGCAACACCTTCACCGCCGACGACATCGACTTATTATTTTATTGATGTTTTGTAGTAATTGCGAAGGTAAAATGGTGTACTTCGTTTATGATGATTTTACAGAATGTATTATTTTGTTATGAAGAGTACGGCAATGAGGTTGTTTTTGAAGATTTATTTATAATTTGTTGTAGACATGTAACATTGCTTGAGAGTACTGTATATTATAATGACTGCATAATTGACGTAATTTTGTTATTTACACTGCGACATAATGTAACTTGTTTTTTTATTAGGCATGGTTGTAATAATTGAAAAATTTCATTAAATAAGACATTATTATATTATTGTTGTTGTGTTATTGCATATAAAAAATAAAATAAGATAGCATAGCAAGCCCTGCACACCATTAGTTGTGTCACAAGCACTGACACACCATTCGTTGTGTCACAAGCACTGACACACCATTCGTTGTGTCACAAGCACTGACACACTGACACACCATTAGTTGTGTCACAAGCACTGACACACCATTAGTTGTGTCACAAGCACTGACACACCATTCGTTGTGTCACAAGCACTGACACACTGACACACCATTAGTTGTGTCACAAGCACTGACACACCATTAGTTGTGTCACAAGCACTGACACACCATTCGTTGTGTCACAAGCACTGACACACTGACACACCATTAGTTGTGTCACAAGCACTGACACACCATTAGTTGTGTCACAAGCACTGACACACCATTCGTTGTGTCACAAGCACTGACACACTGACACACCATTAGTTGTGTCACAAGCACTGACACACCATTAGTTGTGTCACAAGGAAGACATCGGTTATGATGTTGGAACAAAATATTGAGATAAAAACCATTTATTAAAATTGAGGCTGTCCAGTTCTTTGCATTCTTAAATAATGTTTTTAATATTACTAGAATAATCTGTGAAAATATACTGCCTGCCAAGCTGCATTTGTTAAGCACGAATGTTCATTATTTGAATATAGCGCACATAAAATTGTCAAATTCTAAACAAACCATTCAAATGACAAAACAGCTACAATTTGCACAGTTGGACATCCCAACCAAGATGACCTTTTGAAGTTGGCCAATTTACTAATCCCAAAATATCACCTCACTTATTCAACACACTTGCTGATAAATACCATCTGTAAATTAATAAAACTAAAGATAAGTTTTCACATAATGCAGTATCCAGTCTCTATATTGCTCCAGTTCACTCAGCTGTATGAATGAGTACCTGGCTATAGACAGTGATGGATATTTGTACAAGCAGCCTTTGCGCATTAATTGAGTGGCTGGCTGCTTCCTGGAGAAGATGAGATGGTGTTTGAATGAACAGGCCTGCCAGGGAAGTCAAAGATAATGCGTTTTGAGCAGTATCTCAAAACGAACTATATAAGAACTTACCTTTACTTTTTAACAAGTGACTCCCTGGCATCTGTTCAACCAAATACCATCTTGACTTCTCTGGGAACCCTCCAGCTAGCAATCATTTATTGATGCATGAAGATGATATGTACACAAATAATCCCCAATAATTACAACCAGGTGCTCATTAATATAGATCTGTGATCTGGAGCAACACAGAACAAATGAACTTGTCCAAGGTTCAACGCAGCAGAACAGGATTTGAAATCAAGTTCTCTCATTTGGGAGTTTGATGCCCGAGCGACTGTGAGATTGTGTTCCACAACAATATTTGATTGTGGCTATTGGATGAGACAAGCTTCTTCTGGTCACAGTGCTGTGACTTCCCAAACATTAGGACCTATAGGTAATTGCCAAAACACAAACAGTCATCTTTAGTAGACAACAATATTATTGGTTGTGCATTTTGCAAGGCAGTCTACCTGGGTGATTAAGACTCATGTAATTACCCATGTCCTGGCAAGGAAAGATGTCCATTTTAAAGATAGAAGTCAGTCTTACACAGGGTAGGAATCAGGAGGAGTGAAATATGTATTCTCCTACGTGTGATCTGAGGAAAAATTTGAACCCAAATGTGTGTCTTTTGGAAGGGTCTAACTAATTAACCAACTAACTAACCCGAGAATGAAGCTCATAGTAGCTTCAGCGAAGTCCACCCGTGAGGACGTCATAAGAAACACCTTTTTGTTGTCCAGCCTAAGTGTCCGCAGCCACTGGCGCACGTCTTCACTGATTGGATATAAATAACGCCCAATGTCCTTCTTCCATGCGGGGAAGAATCCTCCCTTCTCTTCTACAAACATACAAGATGTCTTTGAATGGAAAGAACATCTGGTTTCTCAATTGTTCACACTGAACATGGTTGCCTAATAATAATAATAATCTAATAATAATAAACTTTATTTAAACACTTGCCTCCAGAGCATGATTCTGTTCAATGCTGTTTACATAGCCTTCTGTACCTCTCAACAACTTGTTGGTGATCAGTATGTTTCAGTTGTTTGAATAAATCATATTGAATTGAATTGAGTACCACATTGCATACGTTATGATTTTTGTACTTTGGATCAGAGACCTGAATTTACCGAATAAACTCATTATAATTATCACCTAATATAATACTTATATACAAAAAACAATCACATAGTATAATGTATATTTTACTATAGAATAATAGAAGGACGACGGCTGATACGGACACGACGGGAATGATACAGGGCGTGATACTGGAAAAACCTGTAATAAAATGATTTTAATTTTATGACGTATTTGTGCTTATGGAAGACTGTTAATAACAAAACTCAATGTTTCATGTTTTAGAAATTTATTTTAAATCAATCAAATAAAATACATATAATGTGAAACAGATCAAATGCATCTAACAGAAACTGAAACAATGCTTCACTTTAATTTAAGTCTTATTTTACATGTAAAGCACTTTTGAACATGCTGTACAATATTATGGAGAGTGCTATATAAATGTTGTATGTAATAATAAAAATTTATTAAATATTATTTTAAGGGTGGGGTTATGTCCGAAATGTGTATTAGTGAGCGGGGTTTTGTCCGAGTGGGGTTTTGTCCAATGGAGTTATGTCCGATGGGGTTTTGTCCGAGTGGGGTTTTGTCCTGGATTCTCAGTTACATAGCACTGGGTCATATGGCAAGCCCTTAACTTGAGTCTATAAAGATGAGAGAATGCAGCAGAGATATACAGATCACACAACAATTGCCTTGACATGCCATGGAGAGGTATAGTATCCAAATATGTTGTATTACAAAAGCATTATACATGTATATAGCATATAACGAGACACATTTGATGTGCTGTCAGTTTGTAATGTCATGACCTATTCAGATTTTGTCTGGGATATATTGCATTGATGTTAAATCTGGTATCATTAATTAATGGAATAGAACACATTTCCTGCCTATCTAATAGATGAATCTTGGCGAGTCTCAAGTTAAATTTAATCAGGATGTCATGGCCATATTGACTTTAGTTCATACTATGTCCATACTATCTTTATATTAACTATCTTTATATTAACTATTGATCATAAGGAATATCATTATCCTGGCATCGATTCAAGTTATGCATACACACCTCCTGCATAATATATACATTTTGAATCAAAAATATGCATTTGAATTTTTATGTCTAATGTTCCATTTTTGTGTACCAGTAGTCCAGTCTGTGTTCTTGCCCAGTATACATATATATTATATATATATATATATATATATATATATATATATATACATACAGGAGTGTATATATATATATTATATTATATATATATATATATATATATATATATATATATATATACACACACTGTATTATATAAACATACATATATATATGTATATATTTATACATATACACAAACATAATACTATGTACATATAGTTATTCACATCATACCCCAATAGTATAGTTTTATACCCCAATGGCACCAATGTTATTTCACTGGGTAAAGTGACTCAGGATAGTTCCTTGCCTGCAAACTGGTGCTGTGCGTAGCAGTCATTGGCAGCGTCCAGGATGTCCTTCCAGAAGTCATAACTTGCTGATCTCTCGCTAGCCTGTAACAGACATAGATGAAGCAATAATGAGTTCTTTCAAATAAAGCAGATTATAAATAATGTCTTAATACAATCTGCATCTCGGGTAAATCCATCATCAAAGGGGGTTCGGGGATCTGTCTGTCCATCTCACCCATAGACTGGCAGTGTACTGGAAGAGACGGGTAATTAAAATTTATAAGACAGTCGTGTTTAGAGGGAATTGGCTGACCACTGGATTAACTGGTTTGGGGCCCTCATTTATGATTATAGTCAAGACTATCTCTGGCGAAACACCTGCTCACAAATTGCTATGTAATCCAATTGTTAGTTTGCAATCTTCCTTACATGTCAGGGGTCGTTGCACTGCGCTACAGTACCCCTGGCTGATCATCTCTGATAACCTCAGGAGTGACCCATAAAATTACAGCAATTGACTTCGCCAGTTGCTACTGCATCAGCCGTAGTAACTGCAAAGATACTCACCACAATTTGAAGATGAAAACACGCCTGGTGAGAATCCCATATATAACGACCCATTCACGCCCTACACATTCCATGTAACACAAGCAGCAAGTGGCTGAAATCACCCAAAATTGTATCACATGACTGGAGGCCAACCAACACTCCTTGTGAGCGATTTCATTGGTTCACGTTAAGAGAAATTCTTGAAAGGGGTGTGTCAGGGATAGAGAAGAGCTGGTACCTAGGTAATAAACCGCAGGGACCCCTCATGTGGAAGGACGAATAGTTTCTACACTTCAGACAGAACCCTGTATAAATAATTACAACGAGTATATTACCTCTTTGTCCTGTATGTCAACCAGTCTCGCAGCGATAACCATGAGGGGCATATCAAAGAAGTTCTCAAACACTCGGTACCGGTCTGCAATGCACACAGAAAGGCCAAGGTAACACCTGTCGACAGGGTTGGGTCCAAATACACATTTTGGGAACAAATACAACTCGGCCAAATCAAATACAAATACAGTGCTTTTTTAGATTTCAATTCAAATACAATTTTTCAATTCAAATACACTGCCATTTTTTATTCAAATACGATTCAAATACATTGCCATTTTTTTAAATTTGATTCAAATATGTGGACGGTGTTTCCATTATAGTTCAAGTGTATCACAGTAGATGGAATTTTTTCTAACCCTAACCCAACATACAACTTCACAATTGTGGTAAAATTGATTTCATAGAAGGTTGAAAAGAATTATTTGGTGAAAGGTTATTTGCAGTAAATATAATCAGGTTGGCAGGCGTTACGTGTGATCGTGAAACAGAAATGTTGATACTGACAATGTATTTGAAAAAGTACTTGAAAGTATCAAATACTTTACAAATGTATTTGACCCCATGCCTGGTAAAGACAAAAGCTCATTAGTCCATCAAAATGTTTAGAATTTATTAAGGTCACTGTCCCTACAAAAGCTTGATTGGCAGGCAGGCAGGTTTATTAGTCTGTACTACTGCACCAACTAGTGGGTAGCTCTTCCCCTGCACTGGAGGAAACCTGGGTTCCTTTGTCTTTGCCCAAGATGTTTACACAGCAGGATTCTTTGAAGCACCTCCCTGTGAAGATAAGCTTCATTGGCTTCCCAATCATTCATTCATTGATGCTAATGTTTGACCAGCTTCACTGTAGGCCAACTTTCTCAGTGCCATCTGCCCATTGTTGACCAGGTGTGAACTACATTCTGTCTTGGCTCCTGAGCCAGTTTATGTCAAGCAATGCTTTACCTTTTGTTGGTAATTTTTATGTGTATTTGATTGTATTTGCAAATAGTTTTCAAATACAGACCAAATATCCATACAAATACACACCCTTTTGTGATTTTCAATTCAAATACAAATACATAAAATGTTGGTTCAAATACAAATATGTATTTGAACCCAACCCTGCTTGCCGATATTCTTGACTGAAATATTTAATAGATCCATCGAGAGTTTGCAAAGAAGGCCAACTGTAAGAAGCCCCGTAATGTGAGCAAGGGACCCTTAAATGACTTACATTAGGGCTGTGTGCAGTTTGAAACAGACGGCAAACAATTGAAGCGATAAAGTTCCCACTCTCCACCACCAGTATAAGCAAAATGACAATAAACATGTATGCATGCATGCTACAAGGACAACTATACCTCTACATGTATTAATTGATTGAAAAGTTTAGTTTTAAAGAAAACACTGCTGTTGTTTACTGGACCACCTCTGCCAATGTTGTCAACTCTGTCGATGATGTCTTCATAATGAGGCCACAGTCTACCCTCTCCATACTCTTCTATCAGCTGGTCCTCTGTCAGCATCAATGTCCCATGACTAGCCCTGCACAAACACATCAGCACATTATGTTAGCATCACATATGTCAGCATCACTGTCAAATCACTAGCCATGCACAAACACGTCAGCACAATATGTTTAGCATCACATATGTCAGCATCACTGTCAAATCACTAGCCCTGCACAAACACGTCAGCACAATATGTTTAGCATCACATATGTCAGCATCACTGTCACATGACTAGCCCTGCACAAACACGTCAGCACAATATGTTTAGCATCACATATGTCAGCATCACTGTCAAATCACTAGCCCTGCACAAACACGTCAGCACAATATGTTTAGCATCACATATGTCAGCATCACTGTCACATGACTAGCCCTGCACAAACACATCAGCACAATATGTTTAGCATCACATATGTCAGCATCACTGTCATCACTAGCCCTGCACAAACACGTCAGCACAATATGTTTAGCATCACATATGTCAGCATCACTGTCACATGACTAGCCCTGCACAAACACGTCAGCACAATATGTTTAGCATCACATATGTCAGCATCACTGTCACATCACTAGCCCTGGACAAACATCAGCACAATATGTTTAGCATCACATATGTCAGCATCACATATGTCAGCATCACTGTCACATGACTAGTCCTGGACAAACATCAGCACAATATGTTCAGCATCACATATGTCAGCATCACATATGTCAGCATCACTGTGACATGACTAGCCCTGGACAAACATATCAGCACAATATGTTCAGCATCACATGTCAGCATCACTGTCACATGACTAGCCCTGGACAAACATCAGCACAATATGTTCAGCATCACATATGTCAGCATCACATATGTCAGCATCACATATGTCAGCATCACATATGTCAGCATCACATATGTCAGCATCACATATGTCAGCATCACATATGTCAGCATCACATATGTTCAGATCACATATGTCAGCATCACATATGTCAGCATCACATATGTCAGCATCACATATGTCAGCATCACATATGTCAGCATCACATATGTCAGCATCACATATGTCAGCATCACATATGTCAGCATCACATATGTCAGCATCACATATGTCAGCATCACATATGTCAGCATCACATATGTCAGCATCACTGTCACATGACTAGCCCTGGACAAACATATCAGCACAATATGTTCAGCATCACATGTCAACATCACTGTCATATGACTAGCCCTGGACAAACATCAGCACAATATGTTCAGCATCACATATGTCAGCATCACATATGTCAGCATCACATATGTCAGCATCACTGTCACGTGACTAACCCTGGACAAACATCAGCACAATATGTTCAGTATCACATGGCAGCATCACTGTCACATGACTAGCTGGACAAACGTATCAGCACAATATGTTCAGAATCACATATGTCAACATCACTGTCACATGACTAGCCCTGGACAAACATATCAGCACAATATGTTCAGCATCACATATGTCAGCATCACTGTCACATGACTAGTCCTGGACAAACATCAGCACAATATTTTCAGCATCACATATGTCAGCATCACATATGTCAGCATCACATATGTCAGCATCACATATGTCAGCATCATATATGTCAGCATCACTGTCACATGACTAGCCGTGGACAAACATCAGCACAATATGTTCAGCATCACATATGTCAGCATCAATGCCCCATCACTAGTCCTGGACAAACATCAGCACAATATGTTCAGCATCACATGTCAACATCACTGTCATATGACTAGCCCTGGACAAACATCAGCACAATATGTTCAGCATCACATATGTCAGCATCACATATGTCAGCATCACATATGTCAGCATCACTGTCACGTGACTAACCCTGGACAAACATCAGCACAATATGTTCAGTATCACATGGCAGCATCACTGTCACATGACTAGCTGGACAAACGTATCAGCACAATATGTTCAGAATCACATATGTCAACATCACTGTCACATGACTAGCCCTGGACAAACATATCAGCACAATATGTTCAGCATCACATATGTCAACATCACTGTCACATGACTAGCCCTGGACAAACATATCAGCACAATATGTTCAGCATCACATATGTCAGCATCACTGTCACATGACTAGTCCTGGACAAACATCAGCACAATATGTTCAGCATCACATATGTCAGCATCACATATGTCAGCATCACATATGTCAGCATCACATATGTCAGCATCATATATGTCAGCATCACTGTCACATGACTAGCCGTGGACAAACATCAGCACAATATGTTCAGCATCACATATGTCAGCATCAATGCCCCATCACTAGTCCTGGACAAACATCAGCACAATATGTTCAGCATCACATATGTCAGCATCACATATGTCAGCATCACATATGTCAGCATTACTGTCACATGACTAGCCCTGGACAAACATATCAGTACAATATGTTCAGCATCACATATGTCAACATCACTGTCACATGACTAGCCCTGGACAAACATATCAGCACAATATGTTCAGCATCACATATGTCAGCATCACATATGTCAGCATCACATATGTCAGCATTACTGTCACATGACTAGCCCTGGACAAACATATCAGTACAATATGTTCAGCATCACATATGTCAGCATTACTGTCACGTGACTAACCCTGGACAAACATCAGCACAATATGTTCAGTATCACATGTCAGCATCACTGTCACATGACTAGCTGGACAAACGTATCAGCACAATATGTTCAGCATCACATATGTCAACATCACTGTCACATGACTAGCCCTGGACAAACATATCAGCACAATATGTTCAGCATCACATATGTCAACATCACTGTCACATGACTAGCCCTGGACAAACATATCAGCACAATATGTTCAGCATCACATATGTCAACATCACTGTCACATGACTAGCCCTGGACAAACATATCAGCACAATATGTTCAGCATCACGTATGTCAGCATCACTGTCACATGACTAGCCCTGGACAAACATATCAGCACAATATGTTCAGCATCACATATGTCAACATCACTGTCACATGACTAGCCCTGGACAAACATATCAGCACAATATGTTCAGCATCACATGTCAGCATCACTGTCACATGACTAGCCCTGGACAAACATATCAGCACAATATGTTCAGCATCACATATGTCAACATCACTGTCACATGACTAGCCCTGGACAAACATATCAGCACAATATGTTCAGCATCACATATGTCAGCATCACTGTCACATGACTAGCCCTGGACAAACATATCAGCACAATATGTTCAGCATCACATATGTCAGCATCACATATGTCAGCATCACATATGTCAGCATCACATATGTCAGCATCACATATGTCAGCATCATACATGTCAGCATCACTGTCATGTGACTAGCCCTGGACAAACATATCAGCACAATATGTTCAGCATCACATATGTCAGCATCACTGTCACATGACTAGCCCTGGACAAACATATCAGCACAATATGTTCAGCATCACATATGTCAACATCACTGTCACATGACTAGCCCTGGACAAACATATCAGCACAATATGTTCAGCATCACATATGTCAGCATCACATATGTCACCATCACATGTCAGCATCACATATGTCAGCATCACTGTCATGTGACTAGCCCTGGACAAACATCAGCACAATATGTTCAGCATCACATATGTCAGCATCACATATGTCAGCATCACATATGTCAGCATCACTGTCATGTGACTAGCCCTGGACAAACATATCAGCACAATATGTTCAGCATCACATATGTCAGCATCACTGTCACATGACTAGCCCTGGACAAACATATCAGCACAATATGTTCAGCATCACATATGTCAACATCACTGTCACATGACTAGCCCTGGACAAACATATCAGCACAATATGTTCAGCATCACATATGTCAACATCACTGTCACATGACTAGCCCTGGACAAACATATCAGCACAATATGTTCAGCATCACATATGTCAACATCACTGTCACATGACTAGCCCTGGACAAACATATCAGCACAATATGTTCAGCATCACATATGTCAGCATCACATATGTCAGCATCACATGTCAGCATCACATATGTCAGCATCACTGTCATGTGACTAGCCCTGGACAAACATCAGCACAATATGTTCAGTATCACATGTCAGCATCACTGTCACATGACTAGCTGGACAAACGTATCAGCACAATATGTTCAGCATCACATGTCAGCATTACTGCATCATGACTAGCCCTGGACAAACGTATCAGCACAATATTATGATCAGCAACTCATCATAAAGAATCACATAAGTAGATCAAAATTAAATCTGAGTAGCCAACTGTAACTGGATTTCTTGGGTGCATAACACTGTGTCTTATGATGGTAGTTTCTAGCACTCATTTCAGAAACAGAACTCTAGCGTTATATGCAGAAGACCAGTTTTTCAAGAAAAGTATACCTTCTAAGTGCATTGTTGTACATGTACATGTATATGCAGATGTGTTTACCTGATAATTACTCCATCTTCTGTTAGTTTGAGGAAGTTTCCCGTTTGTGTATCAAGGATTATCCCTCTCGTGCTGTTAAAATAAATGCACAACACAAATTCACAACATGCAAAACAAAATTATTATATCCTCTATTTAATGAAAAAATGCTGTAATCTATAGCAATATTCCTAAAAAAGATTCACATTTAAAAGTTGCAATGTGTTCAGACCTGTCTGAATTATTAAACATTCTTTATATATTGCATGTGATTTTATATTCTACAGTGGGGTGCTGTGTCCAGTTTGTTACGAGTGCCAGAGTGTTGACGAGAGGGACCTGGGTCCAAATCCTGGTGGCGGCCGATCGGTGATTCAGTATTTAAACAGCCACTAAGTTAAAAGTTGGGCAATGTCGTTAATCAAATCTACTTTTTTGCATTAGAAACTACCACTTTGTTTTTAAATGCTTATAACTTTCTAAATTTTGAAGGTATAATTCTAAAAATATTTATATACGTTATTAATTTATTATATATGAAATACAATAGCATCTGTAATAAGTACTCAAGAGACTTATAGGAACGGTATGTATGACAACATTATGCAACGTACCAAAAATCTTTATCCACATCAAAGGGTAGGTTAAGTTCTTCAGGATAACCTTTATTCTCAATCAGATACTGAGCAAGTGAAGACGATATGAGCTAAAAACAAATACATAATAAAATTAACATGCTTAGGTTTACACAACATTGCAAAGTAATCACCCGTTTATTCTCATTAGTCAAAATATACGATCCTTTTTGTTTGGCAGGAAACATAATACATAGACACACAGCCGCATACAACGATGCATATTTGCACAATTTTTTTTATTTCGGCCCACCTGTGCATTTTTCAACATAGCTTTATGTAGAGACCTGTCCACCCGTCATTTGGACGGGTAAAAACGAATATGGACGGGTATAAATATGGTGGACGGGTAAAAAAATGGAGCAAAAAAAGGTCTCCCAAAACCATAGATAGTGTTAGTTATGCCTTGAAAGTGAGTGAAAACTGTGTCACATGTGTGTTTGTAGTCCATTTCAGGTCATCAGACACATTTAAAAGTTTGTAAACTGGCTTAACAGTTAACATCCACCAAAACATGTGTGACTGGCAATAATTGTATCCTGCATAAAGCCGTTTTTCAACCAGGAGATAAAGTGAATAGGTATATTATGCACACCACTGTTGTTTTCTGTTCTGTGGAATATATATATATATATATTTTATATATATATATATATATATATATATAATAGGGCATGTAAGTGTAGTTATTGGATGTATTTCAACCAGCGGATTAGGTGAAGAGGTATATAATACACACCACTGTATTATTTCATCTGTTCATATCATATAAATTAAATAGTATATATTCATAATATATAATTATTCTATATATATATATATATATATATATATATATATATATATATATAATTGAAGATGTTGAGCACATTGTTCCCTTTGAGATAACGCCCTTACAGTGTGTGTTTATGTGTTGTTTGATTGCATAGCACTAACAGCTTCTTAATAAACAGCGGGCTGCCTACCTGCTCTAAACTAATTGAAAATGTTGAGCACATTGTTCGTGCTCAAAGCCTTTATGTCTTCACCTGACTACAACTTATGCAATGTGAGAAAAAAATTAAGGAGCAAAAAGTCTTCCAAAACCATAGATGTTGTTAGTTATGCCTTGAAAATGAGTGGAAATGGTGTCACATGAGTGTTTGTAGTCAATTTCAGGGCAACATTTCAAAGTTAACATCCACGTGTCCACCAAAACATGTGTGATGTGACTAGCAATAATGTTATCCTGCATAAAGCCCTGGGAGAAGGTTGTTACATTATTTACCAATGTGTCTCGTTCATTATATATATATATATATATATATATATATATATATACTTACATACACACTTTTTATTTATATATACACTCTAAAAAAAGATCGCCCATAAACACAGCGCAAAAATGTTCAGCAACGTAAAATAATAATCACATAATAACAAACGCTGCGCTGTACACAAATTAAACCAAATATCTCAAATAATTACCATCAAATAATTTCGCAATTGCCTAAATTTCTACACATATCAGGATGGACGATTCGGCCCATGTAGCTCGCCAAGCAGGCCGAACTAGCGCAATTGCAAAAACAGACAATTCGGCCCAATGAGCCAATCTGTTGTTAAAAAAACAATGTTTTAATATACAGTTAATTTTAGCTTCCAATCTGTTGTTAAAAATAATGTTTTAATGTACAGTTAATTTTTACTTAGAGTTAGTTTAATAGAAGCATATATTACGGCTGTACAAACAGTCCCACTAACATAGGATGGATCGAGATCGATGTGGGCCGATATAGAAATGATGAATAGAAAGTTTAAAAAATGTAGAAGTCCATCTAACCTTTTACTTTTGTACACCAACATAGTATATGTAATTAGATTAGGACATGTAATTATATAAAATGAAATGGTGGGCCGAGATCGACGTGAGTCTAGCCTAGCTACGACTAGAAGAACAACTTTAACATGTGAAGATATGCAAGGTCAATTACTGTTAAATACAATGATAGAATCACCTTTAATACAAAGTTCAATGTGATGTTAGCGCGTTCCCCCCATTTATCGCCCATCGGCTTTATAGGATCGGGGTGACCTATGGGTCACGCCTCCGTTACCACTACAGCAACGTTTAGACTAGTTTCATGCACAGTGACATACGTACATCGAATAAATTCGGTATTTTGTATTTTGCTAGGGTGTGGTCAACGTCAAATCCATAGACATCATAATCGCAAAACGACAGATAACTTGACATCGTGTTTGAGTTTGCGCTGCTCTTCGAACTGTTGCTCTTGGAGTCGGACTTTGACACTGATGCCGCCAAACTTATTCTCATTGGCGTCGGTTGTAGTCGCAGAACGCGGCGTTGCTGCCAATGACAATGGTGGCTTTCGTATTTAAAAGGAGCCAAAAATGTATTTGGACACGGACGATGAAAGTTGAACAAGCATAGTTCGCGCCTACTACAGTAGAAATAGTCGACAACAACGTCGTTATGGCGATTCACTTTCAGCGCTCGGAAGATAGCGCCCAGACGCGAACATAATATCGTCATCGTTTCGCTTACCGCATCCTTGTTGCTGTACGAGTCTAGGGCCTACTGTAACAGTAGGCCTACTCATACTCATGTGTTACTCGGTGCAGCTGCTAATTTATTTGCTTTGACGTTGTCCGATGTGCTATATATATATTATAATTTAACAAGTCATGAGAGCAGTTTGTGGCAACTATTCATTGTGACTGCCCAGATAGAGTTCAAGACCACATTGACAACGTTGATTGGGTGAGCATCGTTGAGTCAACGACAACATTGGCCTAACGACAACGTTGTACAATCAACAGTTTTCAAGTGAACCGAGTAAAAACCATTTTTGCCAAAATAAATTATATAAAAAAGAAACATGCAGTTTGTTCATTGTTATAAAAGTTTTTTTTCTTCAATAAATGTCACAATGTCTTGTTTATTAAATGTTGTATGGTTACACATATAAATAGTGTTGTCGCACCTTCTATTGCACTGTTCAGATGCTTTATGTTTGAAATTATAAGGGTAAACATGATAAGTATTGTATTTCTTTTACCCTTTTTTCAACAATTTGTATTGTATGCAATGTATTTATAATGTAGTAGTATAGTTGTTGTTGAAATAAATTTCAATAAAAAAGTACTACTGTCAGTTTAATTAGTTAAGTGGCACATGTGTATGAAAATTGTATACACAGAGTCTAAGAGTATATGTATATATATATATATATATATATAAATATAAAGCATATATATATATTTATATATATGCTTATATAAATATATATATATATAATTATATATTATATATATGTGTGTGTGTGTGTGTGTGTACCATAGATATAAATAGAACACACCAGTAGGGGAAAGATTAATGATCTAACTCTGTGGTGTGTTCAATATTGTAGACCAACGACCCTACACCAACGTAGTGCCAACGTTGCGACAATTTAATATTGGCCAAAAGGCCCAAAAGTTAAGTATATATTAAGCATGTTGCAATTAATGTAAACAATTAATTAATTAGTTGAATTTAAATAATTAACTAAGACATTTCATAACTGAATTAAACTCTCTTTTAACGAATAATGTTATATATACACTTGCACATAACAGCAACTATTCAATGTCACAATGATATAGTATTTAAAGGAATTGATTATAGATAATTATATTTTTATATAACAACATAGAACAACATTGGGCCAATGTTGGTCATTATTAGACCACCCTAAATCAACATTGGGCCAACATTGAGCCAAATTCTAAATGAATTTTGTTTTAAAGAATATCACATGCATGTCAAGTGTGGGACAATTGACTTAAATAGTTAATTAATTAAATTACATACAATTAACTATGAAAGATCTCAGTTAGACTATTCAGACATGTAATATACTGCCTTTTACCAAAATTATTATTTAGATATGTTGACAAATAACGATAATTATTCTGTGTTAAAAGGTCAAGTATGTTTAGGAATAGTCATTTATATATCCATTTATATCATTATAAACCAACATTGAGCCAATGTCGGTAAAACACCCTAAACAAACCAAGTGCCAACATTGGCCCAGTATGTTGATCATATTCTAAATAATAATAAAAAAATCTAGTATACATAATACATATCAAGCATGGGGCAATTAACTTAAACAATTATTTAAATTACAATTTAATATGAAATCACTCAATTCTGTTAACCTTGCATAATTGTTTGTTCAATTAAAGAAAATCACTGACACATGGTGACAGTTATTTGTACACTGTCACTGTCTCACATGCATAAGGTGTTTTTGAGGAATGGAAATAGGGTATTTGTTTTTCTAAAATTCACTGGATAGTACCAAAATATCTGACAGACGTTAAAACATGGGGAACGATGAACATAGAACATACAGCACGTACATTTACGCGTGGGCATATGTATACATATATATATATATATATATACATATAATAATATATAATAATATATAATAATAATAACTTTATTTTGACACCATCAAATCCGGGACGGCTGTCCCGTTCACGGGTGTGTACATACATGTAAATTTGCGTATACTGATTAAAATAATGGTGACAGTAATAATGATAATAATATAAAGTAATGAGACACTATGATAAAAAACCGTGTAAAATTGGCTATGTATAAATTATATAATTCTTTAAAAAATGAATATTAAACATAGACATTACAAACAAAACATTAGAACCCGCTATACTGCACTGATAGTAATAAAAATAAATAAGATAAATAATATATGTATACATCGTAATAATAAATTAGCTAAAATATAATGTTCGTTGTGTGAAACTAGTTATGTGGAAAATAAAAGTGTCTTTAATTGCTTCTTGAACTGTGTAATGTTGCTGTTTTCACGTATGTTCCTTGGAAGTTTGTTCCACAGAGTGGGTCCTGCACAGGCAAATGCACGGCAGCCGAAACGTTCCAGGTTGACTCTGGGCACCTCTAGCAGTAACCCGCCTGCAGAGCGCAGCGAACGGGGAGGTGTGTGGCGGCGTAGCAGTGCCGCAAGATACTCCGGCGTGCCATTGTATATGGCCCTGTGCACAAGTACAAGTAGTTTAAAATCGATATATTGACATCATATAATCATCACTGCAAAAATTGCAATGTAACCAATGTAGCAATATATATATATATATATATATATATACATACACATATATGTTATGTTAAAATTTTGTCGCCTCTCATTCAATCAATACTTCTGCGCTGATAGACAAGATGGGGGCTCTTAATTGTCGCCTTGATTGAAACATGCCCCTAACATCTATAATTATATATACCTTTCATTTATCCAGACTCAAAAATCAAACTACACTAAAAGTAGTGCACTTCCTTTCCTTGGTGTTGGGGCTAATCCAATTTCAAAACACAAATTAAATGATTGGAGGCTTTGGAGCTCTGCTATCCCCCCCCCCGTTTCCTGTGTATGTATGTGCTATCATATAACGTACATCACGTATTCTTACAGGTTCTTACAGGTCCTTTTCTGGCTAGTATTAGGCATTCCTGCCTCTTGTGCCAGCTCTGTCTTGAGCATTGTTTTGAGACTGTGCGCATGCGTCTAAAGGTGACACAGTCCATAGTAGAGGTGGTGCAGTAAAATCATTTTTATAGGATGATTTTTCCATAGTTTATCAATTCTTACTTCAAATGATTGGACTGATGGAGCATCTACCACAGACTGTGGCAGACTATTCCATACATCAGTTGATCGGTATATAAATGAATTTTTTCGGATGTTTAATCGACATCTTTCTTTAAATATTTTGAGGTTGTGCCCCCTCGTTATTGAATCATTTTCCCTTAATGTAACAAAATTTGATGTAACAGAAGATTCATATTTCCCAGTAAATATTTTTTACATTTCTATCATGTCTCCCCTAAGACGATGGTATGAAAGAGTTGGTAGGTTTAATCTTTTTAGGCGTTCTTTATAATCAAGTTCTTTATATCCAGGAATTAATTTAGTTGCTCGACGCTGAACATTTTCAAGTGCTATTATGTGCTTCATTAAATACGGACTCCATACCTGGTTTGCATACTCAATATATGGTCGGACAAGAGACTTAAAAACCGTAGAAAAACACTTGCCATCTAGGTATTCAAAAGTGCGTCAAATTATCCCCATCATAGAATTGGCTTTATTAATTTTTTCTGACATGTGCCTCAAAGTTAAGTGATGAGTCAAAAGTTACTCCAATATCCTGACTGTTTCTGCTTTATTAATTGTTTTCTGATCTTTACCCATTGTGTATCCATCATTTCTTATGGAGGAACGTCCAATTCTCATGTTGCAACATTTATTAGGATGAAATTTCAATAGTGATGTATCTGACCATTTTTCGGCTGAGGTGAGATCTTTTTGTAGGTTGTTGCAGTTCACTTCATTATAAATAGGGTTAAAAAGTTTCATATCATCTGCAAATAAGAAAATATGAGAATATTTTATAAAGTCAGGTAAATCGTCTATGAAGATAACAAAAAGAAGAGGGCCGATCACGGATCCTTGTAGTATTCCACTGATCACCTCCTGCCAGTTAGAAAATATGTTTTTAATCCGTACTCTTTGTTTTCTATGTGCAAGTAGATCTATAATCCAGTTAATTATGTTACCCTTTATTCCATGCATAGCTCTGGATTTGTTTAATAAGTAAATACGTAAATGTATCCTTGTACATGCGCACATCCATTTGTAGCAGTGTGCTATCATTACATTATTATATATATACGCAAATGTAATGTAAAGCCATGATTATCACACTTTGATCCTACTAACTGAATATAAAATAGTTTCCAATACTCTGTCTCTTGATTTTCTCTTGCGCCTATTTTCGCGCGAAGATGCTTGCGCTTGCGCCATCCTTTTTCTAAAGGCCTTTTTCACATGAAATTAGTGACCTTGACCTTGTAAATTGCGCAAAAATCCCATTAAACCACACAAGCTCGTAAATAGCATATTTTAACATCGAACTATTACCCGTATAGCATACATGATTTTGTTATTAAGTTCCATGTTACAACAGTTTATTGTATTCTTAAGTTCAGATTGCTTTGACGGTATAACATTTAGTGGGCGGGGAATTGTGGGATAATTTCGTGCAGCCATCTTGTCTTGTGTTTGTGCCGTCCTGTGTGTTTGTCGTTGCCCGAAATATAGGTAAATATTGTGCATGCCTTCATTACTTCCTTTGTAATATTACACCAGGGAGTAGTAGGATGGTTTATATACATCCTCATCTGTAAAGCCGTGGTATATGCACGGTTAATTGCCGTGTACATATAAGTATTCATAGACCTCTGGTCGAAATTCCACTGTGTCAGTAACTCGGTATGTGTATTGACAGTCAGAAAGGCTTCCTCACCGTAATTGACCGGTCTACCTATCACTATAAAATGCATGTGCACACCACCAAGGCTTATCATAAGTAACTTGGCTCGATCTAGTGTCTTGGCAAAATATCATGAAAGTGGGAAATTGTGAATGTGCCCTCCCAACTTAATTTGAATAGCAACAGAGCAATGTTAAATGTAAAAAAACGGCCATGTAAAAATGGTGTCGTACTCCGAGTCGATTCGTAGTCTACGAGACGTAGACAAATACCCGACTTCTACTCTAGGCAATAATTTAACAAAGTGTATTAGTATGTACTCTAGTCTAGAGTAGATAAAAATTCAGACTCATTAACTCTGCTGATTAATCACGTAGACATACACAATTCGGACCCACCTCAATTTTGCCGTTATAACTATCATTGCCAACATTTGATACTTCATTTTGTTAATTTAATCATTCAACATCATCTCACGCATTAGCAGACTTTTATAGTGAAAAAGACGGTGTGGTCAGCATATAAACACAAACTGTTTATCGCTCAGTCATTCAATGTGCGTGGCGCAGTAACAAATGGTGGCAGCGCTTGTGGCGGCACAAATTGGAGCGCTTTTCAGTCTCAAAATGCAGATGCTGATTGATTAGGGCTACAATTATATTTAGTGTGAGATATCCAATGTAGGCAAATATACAGCTATAATGGCACATTTGAGCTGGGTCCGAATTCTACACAAGTGCCTAGACTGTCTAGCCTAGGCAAGACCAATATACAGAGTACTATACACTCTTAGAGTCTCGACTCTCAGACTCTTGATTACAGCAGGTATGCTAGTCATGTCAGAGACCATGTTTTAACATACCATTTAGTCTAGAAATCCATTTATGCAAGCCTTCAATTGCAGCTTTCAAGGCAAGCAGTGCTCTACAATAGGCCGAGTAGATGCCCAGGTCAGGCTGTGAAACTTGTAATAGGGCACGGCACGCAAGTCTCATCTCACAATATGCTGCCATATTTTGCCATTTTCATTCATGATCCAGTTCTAGTAATAATAATAATAAACATTATTTATTCACGATAGTCTTTTCAAATATACATTGTGGTCCCAAGAGTCGTGATTGCTAATGAAACTGTACATAGAACATAACTTGATATACTAAACAATTGACTAGTTTACCTAATACATTGCGTAATGAGCACTGTAAAAATATATAGTGAATAAATAATAACTTCCATTGTCAGTTTTATAGGTTTCCAGTCAATAAAAACTTATCTAAAGGGTAGTCCTGAACTACTCTGCAGAGAAGTAGTTATTTTCAAATTGTTTGCGTATTACAGTAATTTTAACTTTGAATATGCTTTCAGGCAACGAGTTTGGAACCAGATTTATATAGTCTGGCTAACTATTGATCGAGATGGGGCTGAAAAAAGAATGATGTGTCTTTTTTCGAACATTATTTATAATCTGGGCTATAATCATTGCATGTCGGTCTAACCATATACTAGTACAGTCGCGACTCGCTATAACGCGAATCGGCTATAACGCGGTCGGTCGTGGACCCCGAATTTCTGCCGCCAGGGGGGAAATGGGTGCTACAGCTAACAATAACGCTGTAATTAACTGTCACTTATTTTTATGAAGTCCTCATGTTTGTCTTGTACAGGTGTATCTAGAAACAATTTATTGATATTAAGAAATTTAACACAGAAGTAAAACTGCGTTGCTGAGTTCGTTGTGCCCCTGGCTTCTGCTCTGCCGTCGGCTTCGCGGCACCAATCCAATCGTTTTTCAAACCGATCTATTGTGTAACCAACGCTTGGTTTGTGTGGTAATTTCTTAAGTGTTTGTTTAAAACGTTACCAATTCCTTTGATTGCATTTAATTAACTTTAGGCACAGTCAATTTGGTACAAAGTCCTGTTTGTTTGCGCCGATATCAATCGGGTTTGTCTCCTGCCAGTTCGCTGTGGCTTCGGCGAAGGTGCCCGTTCACTGTGGCTTCCGCGAACGAGCGCCTTCGTCGGCTTGTAAATGGCAATTAAATTGCTTACGAATCGGGCGGTGACCAAAAATAATTATGGTACTGAAATGGCAGGCTAAAGTTATGTTTTCTTCATTACGTATACGAAAAAACATTTACTTGTGCGCAAATATACGAATTCGTCAACTGCGTATGAACCGCAGTAGCCTCGAACCACCGTGAATTGCATTATAAATCGGCACGGTAAATGTGCGATCTAAATTTATATTTTGGGATTGATTAAAAGATGAAATTAAGCCAACAGTGAGCGCAATTAGTATAAGTATTAATATTTGACCGACTTCGGCAACATGTCAAATCATTTGTGCGTTTCGGCTGCTGAGTTCAAGGTTATTTTAGACCGCGACCGCGTACTGTGTTATCGCTCCGCCTCAGTTCGCATCGCCAGACGAGGCGCGTTGGCTCTGAATTTATTTCAAAACTGTACACCATTCGCAAGATTGACTCAGTTCAACGTTCGACAGTGTATATTATTTTAACATAATACACATTTACGTTGGTTTCAATGTCAGTTAGTTTTATAAATCACGCATACACCGTGCAACCAGCACATTGGCTTTGGTTGCTGTTGTAGCGTTTTGGTGGTGGTGGCGCCCCTGGCGGAATATAATCTATAACGCGCCTCGTTTACAACGCGGTTCCATTTCGTGGACCCCAACTACCGCGTTATAACGAGGCGCGACTGTATTGAGTTTGACATAAATGCTTATTCTTTTAAAGTGTAAAGCGCTTTGAACATTCCTATTGACTTGATGCTACACACCAGGGCTTTATACAGGATCAAATTTTTGCCAGTCACAAGTTTGGGTAAAAACCTAATGATACATGTCTTACAATTTTGGAAGACCTTTTTTTGCTATGCTATCTTATTTTATATGCAATAACATAACAACAATAATTAATATAATAATGTCTTATTTAATGACATTTTTCAATTATTACAACCATGCCTAATAAAAAAACAAGTTACATTATGTCGCAGTGTAAATAACAAAATTACGTCAATTATGCAGTCATTATAATATACAGTACTCTCAAGCAATGTTACATGTCTACAACAAATTATAAATAAATCTTCAAAAACAACCTCATTCATAACAAAATAATACATTCTGTAAAATCATCATAAACGAAGGACACCATTTTACCTTCGCAATTACTAGAAAACATCAATAAAATAATAAGTCGATGTCATCGGCGGTGAAGGTGTTGCCGTAACAGTTGGCGTCGGTTTTGCCGTGAAAAACTTCGTTATTGTGGTTAGTTTGCGAACCTTCGGCTTCGGAGGTGGAGGCATCGCGTGGACGATAATATGTAATGTTTATTCGTAGCCACGTGAGTCGCTAACGAGGCCTCGTTTTAAAGTTGATCATTCCCGGGAGTCACTCCAGACATAAACGCCATAAAGTCGAAATGTTAATAATATACAGGCATATAACACTTGTATATTTTATTACGGATATAAATTCCCTCACGTATATGTAATTTATATGTATTTTTGATGCTTTGAAAAGTGCGCATAATCCGTATTATGAAGTTTGCGTTACTAGTTAATTCATGCCCATTATTATTGACGTGTGACACCCCAACGGAATTAACCAATCACGTATGCTATTTGCGAAATGGTTGTTGGGGCATTAACGCATTGCTTTGACCCCTCTAGCAGCAAATGAAACCACATGTACGACTGCCGCTGTGAGTAGGCGCCCTACACGCATGCGTAAAAGGAGCTTCTTGCGCTGCGCTACTGTTACGCCTGCAGTGTACGCGTGAATAGTGTGGTGGTAGGCATCTTTGAGCACCGTGCTAGGAATTCACAGTACTGGAAACATTTGTTTCTGGGGGATACACAACACGTTATATTCCAGTGATGACACGGTGACACCCGTCATATAAACTGCCAGGACGGGGCATTATCACATGTTGACGGGTTGTACCCGTCCTCGAAAAATTTTCCCCATCCATATTTGAAATTGCCCGTCCAAATGACGGGTGGACGGGTCTCTAGATAAAGCTGTGCTACACACCTACTTTTGCACATATTATCTCTATTATATAAACTATGCATAACTGCCTTCAAAATAGCCACCACACTTTGGTAACTGATCCTGTCCCATTTCGCTATGTTGTTAAAACCAAAGGGAATAAGTTATAAAAGCCTTTATTGTTTGAATTCACAGTATGTTGCATCCTGTTGTATGTTTTCATTTCCACCAAGAAAAGATTAGTAAACAAATTTATTCATACTTTCATATTATACAACATGCAACTGGCCTTCTTCAAATATACATGCAGTTGAAGCATACGCAAGAGACCGGTTCATTTCATGCATTCTTTTTTGGTCAAAACAAGGGTCAAAATGAGTTAGTATGTTGTACCAAACACTAACTAGTCATAACAGTTATTTTTGTTGTTACAATTATGGTTTCACTCTTGTAAATCCGATTGTGTTGAAGGAAATGAGTTCTGAATGCAATACAGGAAGACCATTTTATTAATGGAAAACAGGATAGCTTTAAAATATTGTCTATATTGAAGATATTGAGTTTATATTTGATTGTATGAAATGGAAAGTTGGGCAGTCCACACATTATTTTATGACCTATTTTTCGTTACCTATATTTCACATTTAACCTACATTTTAACATGTATGCCTAAGTTACTAATTAATAAATCTCAGTTTTCATGTCAGCTGCCAAGGACAAAACTACAGACTAACCACTTGTGTTAGAATCCATGATTGTATTTTGTAGCCATGCAAACTCCAATTTGCATAGCTTCTTTCTAAAGACTCAAAAAGTTGCTAAAAGGGTGTTTCATATTGTGATTTTTTCTTTGCTTGGTCCGAAATCAGATAGATGAACAGACAAATACCCTCTTTTATTTTCACATGAAAGTGAACAATTGTAACTTTCTTGTCTGCCCAATTGACCACTGGTCAATTCACTATGCTCCTGGTAAACCTTGCGTTGTCTTTGATGCGATTTAATAATTGATCAGTTCCACTGAATGGTCAAACATATCATAAATTTGTCTAAATAGATTGATCTATGCTTGCAGCCAAAAGTTGCAGGGTACTGTTTCGAATGAGTCAGTTCAAATGTGAAATGTATTATTGCATGAATTGTTAACTACCGGGTAATTGAGATCAAAGACAGTTGTATTGGTGATGTATTTTTTTCCAGATAAATTAAACTTACTTTTTATGTATCCAGATTACAGTTTGAGTGGGGGAGCCATGGTCGCATAGTAGAGTGCCAGACTGTCATTCGAGGAGACGGTGGTTCAATCCCACCTACCGCCGTTTCGAAACTTAGGCAATTTCGTTCACCCCACATTTGCCTGTGTCTTTCGGAAGAGATACTAAAAGCCAGTGGTCCCTTCTATCTGGTGTATATGCCAGAGGAAGTAAAGGATGATTGATGTTCTGAGCTCAGTTAATTGTAACTGAGTTCTATGAGGATGTGTTACTTTTATTGTAAATTATCATTGACCTCACCCTTGTGGCTACATAGATTCACATAGTAATGCACATAGTAAAACATAAATTCACATAGTAAAAGGCTACAACCCCAGATAGAATGAGCTGACAAAATAATTATTTAGTATGTAACTATAAGATTAAGAAACTTAAACATTACAAGTGGCCAGTTAACAGGGTGCTACCTTTAACACAAACCCACTGCACCAAGTTTAAGAATGTTAACCCATCATTTGATATTGAAATGTAATACACAAACTTGTAGTAATTTTTGTATCCATGTAAAAATGGACTGGTATGTTTTTTTTTTGTATAATTTACAGGTGGAATGGTATCAGACCTGGTTTATCCAATAAATACTTACATTGGGTTAGTTACTTACAGATACAAGGTAGTTATCTGTGTTACTTGTACATAATCAGTTTTAATACCGCACTGTGTACTGTATGTGTGTACTAAATTTTTGACGTCAAGAAAATCCATCCCAGTACATCTAGACAGTATTTGGTTATCTTGATAGACTAAGAAGAGACAGCAAGGCTATTGACAATACTTCTAGTGTGTTGGTAATGGTTGATTACTGGAAATAATTACAGTACACAAGTGTAATGCTTTGTTGGCCCAACCGTCCCCGTGGCTGTGTTGTGGTTACATTGCGCCTCATGAAAGACACGACTACTACGCTGATTCAAGTCTTCAATGTCCTCTATACATGCTATGGCATGCACCGGGCTATTTATTAATTTGCATTATTAATTTACTAAATGCTCATTGATCAATGACGCATATTGCCTGTGACCATAGACTTGCATGGCATAGAGTGCACATATTACATGCGCACACATTAGTGCGATTGAGAAAGGTTGTCGGTGGTGACAAGGCTGAATGCAGTTGTGCTATCATTGACATGGTGCTTCTAGGCACCGCCAGCCAATAGCATTGGCAGGCGTGTTTGCATTCACGCTGCACAGTTAGCTGTCTGTGCATTGCTCAGTATCTCACTGACTGGCCGTCCCGTAGAGTAAGTATCACTTCAGTGTTTGCTGTGCTGGTGTGGGCAAATCTCATGAGTAATGTCGTTGATATAATACCATTACCATTATATAAATTCTGAATAAATAAAAAATAACTTCTACCTGTGTGATTGATTGATTGATTTATAGAACACTGGCACGTTCATATTGATCAATAACAATTAAATTCTATGAGTGTCATGTGCAAGTTTGTATCTTGGACAGAAATGTTATTCCTTGTTTTAATTAATGAGATTTTTATATAAACATTTGTTCTTCATGAATGAAATAAATACGTAACAATTCCACCAAACACTTGCATAAATGGTTAGTGAATGGTAGCCTATGATAGCAGACCAGTAGTGCACAAAATAGACACAACTAATTTTACCACATTATAAGTTTAGATGTACAAGTAATCTAGTTCAATTAGTAGTGATAACATTAAAAAGCTTGCACAAATGCACATTAATGTTTGTTCTGATCAGTGCCAATGTGTACAGTGACCATTTTTTTGGGATTACTAAAGAACTAACAACCATGGTGTCATAAGAACACTAGTTGTACTTGCCCAAGTTTCTGGGAACTGACCTTCATTAAAGATAGGTATTATCTGTTGTTGATACCAGCAAGCTTGCTGGTACTAAGAGGTGCAAGGTGGCCATGCTTGCCAGTTTAGTTTCTAGATATGTGCAGCGTTCGTGCCTAGTGGTGATATGCCAGGAATCTGCTGGTTTGTGGCTCTGGTTAGCCAGCAATTCAGCAGGTTTATGAAGAACAGTAAAATCCCAAGAGTTATGATAAAGTGGTCATTTTAAAAGGTTCTTTCTAAAGTGTGTGCCAGTGGTTTTCCACAGTATTACATGTATGTAATTGTTTGCTTGTGATAAACACACATTCATTTTGATACTAGTCTCTGTTACCCAGGCGCTGTGAGATGACTGCCATTTTGCAGCCTCTCACATCGGCCTAGGCAAAGTATGCCCTGCGTTTTTCCCACTGAGGTTGCCGTACCCCAGCATAGGGTAGAAACGACGAATGGCTCTCAGGCTGACTCTGAAATAACAAATAAATTAGGATACACTTGTTATCAGACAATGCTGTACTATAAAATTATTTAAAATTAAACTTATCCTGATTATTGAAGCATGATACAGGAAAAAAAACATAAATAATTTTGTTTTTCATTTTTTTCATTTTATTTTTATTTTGTCTCTATATCCTATAACTATTTTTAATTATCAAAAGCCTGCATACTATATATATATATTTTTACAAACCTGTGAATTCATCCAAAACAGTGATGCTTTCAGAGTATACACATATTGGTTCCCTTTTTATGTAGTCACCAGGGGACCATTTCACTAAGATAAGGGAAATTCATCAGTAAACATACGGTGTTGAATTCAGATTTTTCCCTCAAAAAAGCAAATAACCATTTACAATTGCCACATTACGGGGAACACTATATTCATCACATACCATTGACAGTGGCCCGCTGGCACATCATGTTTTCATTAATTCGGAATCATCGCTAAGGTTCAGAATTGATTTTAAGGGGCAAAGTCAGGTTTAAGAGCTCTTTAAGAGTTAGTGAGATGGGCCCGTGGTGTCTGTAAGTAGAAGTTATATCAGCAACACAAGAGGTAGACGTGTAGCCTATTGTTGACTGGCATTGTGGGGATCTCTGCCTCTAAACCAGTGCCACAAGCCCCATCTTCCAGCAGGAAAAACTTCCCAATTGGGCGCACGTGAGGTGCAAAATAGGCAGTATGTTCTATGTATGATAGCAATGTTGTAGCTTATTCCCTATGGATGGAGCCTAATTACTGTCAAGCTTGAAAGTTGAATGTTTCCCATTGTTGACATTGATGTCTTGTGTATCTCTGTTGCAGGTAAGTACCAATCATGCTGGAAATTGCATCGCCACAGTCTCCGGTCTGTCTGACGCTCCCGTTAGCAGCCAGGTAATGTACCATTTGTATAAGTCACATACACACACATGTCTGTCACTAAGGTTGCCACATTCTTTGTAGTCTGGTAAGCACCTTTTACTTTTCCAGATCTAACAACTGACTGACTTAAGCAAAACTGTGGGTGTGGGTGTCAGTTATGTTTGATGGAGAGTAATGTCGAAGTTCACAGTGTACTATATTTCTACAATTGTTCCTTGCTAAGTTAATCATTGGATCTATTGATAGTTGGTGGCAGTTTAGTGAGTTTACACGACTTGCCAAAATCATAATTTGACTAGTTCTGAACATAAGTATACACTTTAAAAAGGCTACATGTCATATGGGACATTCGGAGGGTGTTATTATATTTTAAGAGCATCTATGCAAACACCAACTGTTATGTTTACAACTAACATAGTCTTACAATAATTATAGTAATTTGTGGTAAGTTCAACTCAGTTGCCAACAGTGCTTATTGATTTCTTATAAAGATGTAACTAGTAATAAAGGTAGCATGTCACACAGGATGCAGAAATTGTTTGTTTATACATAATATTTTGCCAGGTTAACAAAATGTTTCAAAGTAAAAATGTTGCATACAATGAACACATTTTTCATGTAGTTTATGATGCTTACCAGTGTGTCACAGGATGAAATGGGCAATTTCTACTATTCCATGATATTATGAAACATTCACAATTAGGTAAAGATGCCAATGCAATGCAAATTCCAATACACCTTGTGGTACTGCATAGTTTTTGCAATTTGTGTTGGAAGTGGCTAACTAGCTAAATTGCAGTAGAAAAAACTATGCCCATTGGTCACCCAGGTTTGCCATGGACATTTTTGAACAAACATTGTGAGTAGTATGGGGGGGGGTCGGTACAGTCTGGAACTGATTCCTCCAGTTGGTAGCATTATGTAAATGTTTTGGTGTTGAAATTGGCCAGTCTACAGAATACAGTGTAGTAGGAAGTTGCCTTTAAAAAACGTATTCCAGGAAGGAAGCATTTAGAACCTGGAGGTTGAAACAGGGAGTCATATAGACTCTTATGAAAGTGGAAGCCTAATACTAGTAGTTATTGCAGATGATGGAGAGTGTAAATAACACATACAGTTAGTATGTGAGGTACTGCAGCCAGATCCAGTCCAGCTTTACAATACTGCCCATCAACGTATCAATCAAATGTGTCCATAATAGCAAGCTGTGGCATCTATTAGCTGTGGGTCTGAGTTCACCTTTTGTGGTTTAACTGCACTCCTCTGGTGGCATACACAGCGCACACAACCGTTTCAAACACTGTTTATTCATTAACATAAACTGCACTATAACCGACATTGCCACGCAATAAATCCCACTGCTAGTGCTGCAGTTGTTGTGGTGTTGTCAAATGACCAAGGTATACAGTAAGTCTCAGAGGGCACCAGTAAATGTAGCCACCTGTTACTTAATCTCCATGTTAAAGGTATCACCAATTTGGAGGGTGCCAATTGAGGTACTAACTCAGGTGTTGTGCCAGTTTTGAAGGTAGGTAAACACTAAGCATTCAAATATGCAAATGTCGCTCTGCCTATACAGTTAAAATTATACATTCACACCATTGGCATCCAATGCTACTTTACATCATTTGCATTAAATTTTGTGATAATTATTTGCAATGAAGTCTTCTCTTTTTTTAACCTAAATTATGTGCACTACAAAATCTACCACTTGCCACTAACATGGTGAAATAAGTATTTATTAACGATTTCACGGTTATTAATACATCGTTTTTCATTACTTTATAAACAACCATTTCTTATTCAGGATTACACAGTACATAGGTTTTCATTACTTTTAAGACTAGCAAGTAATGGATCCCTTGACGGATGAGCCTTGTGGGAGGGTATGGTCCTCCCTGTACTGCTGCCCTTAGTGCTCTGTACCTGCTGTAGTTTCCCTTCACTGCTCCCTATCAGCAGCCCCCCCTCCCACCTTTCATCCCCAACTAACTAGCACACATCCCTCTACACTTAGTCATCACATTTCAGATGTACTCTCTAGCTGTCTATTCTCTTGCCTTCTCAGCCAGACCACTTCCCACCATCATCCAGTCTATGACTACAGTCCAAAATATAAATTTGGCTATGTAATTGTAAGAGAAAAGGAAAACAGAAACTGAGAATCATAATCAAGGCCAGCCTCACTGATGACAGAGTTGTAAAGAACAGAGTAATTTGCTATCACCAAATATAAAAAGGTGATATACTTGTGTGCATCTATGTCAGCAAGTAAAGCACAGCACGACTCAGCATGTGTGGTCAAACTCAGTAGAACTAATGCTGTTATATCTAGACAATATCTAGCACTACCACAGAGTGAGCACAAAAGATTTATAGCCAGTTTCTTCCAAGACACAGATATGGCTGTACCCACAATTCTGTGCATAATCTTCCAGCACAGCTGCTGATAAAACTGGCATTCCTGAATTTGTTCTAATCAAGATAACTGTTTTGCTGGTGGGAAGTGCCCCTGTATCAGATATGTTTGAGTGGTGAGTGTTTCCCTGTTTTATGTAGGTCCAGTCTGGGTAGTGTAAGGGTTAGATTATGGCTGTGTAGTGCCTGGTTGGATATCATTAGTAGTGGCAATTAGGCCAGCTGGGTGTAAAATGAAGCTGTTGCCAGGATTTACCAGGCCGGAGCTGTTGTTTTCTCCCACCAGTATTCACAGGGGAAGGTTTTCTAGAGGTTGTCTAGGAGAGTTGGGTCAATACAAGGGCATGTTCTGTGATTGTTGTCCAACAATTATGATTTGTTGTAATACAAAAAACCTGTTTTACAGACATTGCAGAAATATTATGTTTGTTTATATATATATACATATATATATATATATATATATATATATATATATATATATACATATATACATATATACATATATACATATATACATATATACATATATACATATATACATATATACATATATACATACTAATACTATATACATACATACATACACACTATATATATATTATATATGTATATATTATATATATATATTTATATATATAATATATATATATATATATATATATATATAATATATATATATATATATATATATACATATAATTATATAAAACATAATTATGAGTGGCACTAAATGTTCACCTTTGAAGGTGACATGTAATACTATTCATCGGATGATGTTTGTTCAAATTCCTGTTTGAAACAGTTTCAAATTCATATAAAAACATATTATGACATTACGCATTTATATAATTGTACTTTGGTGATAAATCAAGAAATTGTAAGAATGATGGACATTTTAGTACTGTAGATAGTGAAACCCTAAAATAGCTTCATATCAGAAATAATTGAAAGTCAATACACGTTTCTGTCTGCTCTTAGCTGGCAGTTATTTGCAGGACATTTGACGAATCTGCCACTTTCTACCCCACTTTGTTGTCAGTAGTGTGGGAATGACATAGATTTATTTTAATTAAGAGACCCGTCCACCCATCATTTGGATGGGTAAAGTTCAGGACAGGTCAGAAAATGGTCATACATAAAGGCCAGGGATACGATCCAACTAATCCACGTTAGCATGTAGGCTTGTATCTTTCCTCAAATGCAGTATGCACAGATCTTTAGTACTATTAATATTAAACAGCAATGTCTAAACTGTCAGTATGAGCATTGCTTTGGGGTTTACTGGACACATTTTGACAGGCAGAATAGCATCAACATATTAATTATTCCAGTAAATAAGTTAAATGAAGAACAGACAGTCTTGGAAGTATATTAGACATACATATTTGGTTTATAGCATGTCTTGAAATATGCACAATACAGAGTATCACAGACTCATTGTGAATGAACTGACATGTTTTCTCTCACTTTGGGCTCTGCTAATAATTATTGTTCCAGGAGTCATGTTTTGAGGAGCCACGAGTCCTTTGCAAACCTTGCGGTGGTCACAGGTGTGCTATTAACCATGCTGCTCGCATAATACTCTTAGGGGAGTGATTGACCGGGTATATAGTGGTAGTTATTACCGTAGCATGTCTCATTTGTTTGTGTAGGCTAAAGAATTATGGGAAACTACAGTACATACCACTCTTTCTTGTGTTCTGGACTAGTGGTTCTCATGAACGTGTTTGGTTTTGGAGGCTGTGCATTCTCCAAACTGGCACCTAAACTGGAACAGTCACACCTCAGTAATGCAGCCACCTTGCAACAAAGATCACCATAAGAGAGTCCAGAACTATTCACATATCAGTAAAGTAGAAGAAATTAGTGATGCTAATACAATCACCTTGCTATACTGCCACTTGCCAAGTTCCAAGGGTGACCATAATACAAAGGTTTTACTGTACATTAGCCAGTCAGTGTGACACCAAATGCTGCATCTTTTAGTGCAGTGCCGAAGATGTACATTTAAAAAGTGGTACTGTAATTAAATTAATGATATGTGTTTGAGTGTGTGTGTGTATTGTATGTGTATGTATATATATATATATATATATATATATATATATTGTACACTTTCTATGAAGTGGTTCAAACAGGATTAAGGACTACAACTGCAAGTGCTACAAATAAATAAGACTAATGATGTAGTAATACAAATATTAATTTTTACACATGCATATGCACACAAACTGAAACCACACTTTTGGCTAAACCCGAAATAAAACGCTAAATCTGGCCGAGTTGCCCCGTCTGATCTTGGCCGACGTCTATGCCAGGCAGTCTGCAATCACATGTACTTTGAGAATGTTTATTGTGTCACTTCCGATCTGTGAGCACAGATTGATTGAATCTACCGTTCAGATAGTACAGATACACTGTTTGACCCACACAATCAGAAGCCCGAGTTCCCGGCACACAAAGACAGTGTGGCTGCACTCGTACGCCAGCCCCCTGATACTTAACTGCAACTACGGGTCACAGTAGACAGGGAAGTCAGACTCGGTGGATAATATGTGTGTGAGGAATACACTGTGACTGTCGTGTTCAACATGTCCTACAGTGATTCTGAGCAGATCTCTGAGATACACATTGGTGCAAAAAAGTTGAAAGCCAGGTAAGCTTTTGAGGCTTCTTGTATGAATGTGGCAGCTCACCATATGTACGCGTCCATACTGTATGAGCCAACTGGTTTTGCTAGGGCACCTCCCATTTTGTGGTTTCCCTCGTAGAAGCTACATCATGGGGAAGTGTGAGCACATAGCCCAGTTCACACATGAGAACTTGTGACTATGCTGACATTAGGGTTTAGTTTTGCTGGCTGGTCTGTGGCACGGCAGAGAAGGAATGATTCCATGTAGTCTTGTTTTTGGCACTCATGATTGTCATGGAATGATTCCCATATTTGTAAATATAGGATTTGACGAAAACTGTAGCAAGACATTGAAAAATGTGTGCTATTGTGGTTATGATCACTTGTTCTCTCACATTCACCAGTAGAACGTTTTATCATCAGGGATTCAAATTTATGTTGACCATCAGTTGTAGCCCAGTTAATTTTCTAAATGTGAAAGACAGACTCCAGGACAGATATACAATCATGCTGACAAAACGAGATGTAAAATGTAGTGAACTGGGGCAGTAATCTTGTGTATTATTTCCACTGTGGTTGGTGTGAACGTGGTGACCAGTCAACTAGCATCTTTCCATGAAATACCCATGAAATACCATCAAATCCATCTTAGGGGCAAATCCACCATACTGAGATCTGGCACAGTCTCACATTAGAGACTGTTTTAGGGGTGATCTCATATGTTGGCATAGTCAAGAATAATGTGCATTAGTACTAATGCACTCGCCTCTCTCACCCATACGTGAGTGATTCAGAATGACTCCCAAAACAACAGCCAATAGCCTCTGGACTGAACTGATGCAAGATCGTAGCTTTATGCAGAGACCCGTCCACCCGTTATTTGGACGTGTAAAACGGTTGTGGATGGTTAGAAGTATCAGCGGACGGGTAAACAAATTAAGGATGAAAAAACATAACATCCACTTGTCCACCCAAAAAGTGTGACTGGCAATTTTTTTATCCTGCATAAAGCCCTGGGCAAGATGGTGTCTGATCATGGCTAGTACGCAAATCACCCACCTTGCTGCAAATATATACATTATATATATATATATATATATATATATATATATATATATATATATATATATATACACACACACACATACACACCTGAAAGGTGTGTATACGGAGGCTGAAAATGTTTGTTTGCTTCTGTACAATTCATGTACACCTTAGCTTGCAAGCTTTACCACATGTCAATGTCATAGTTCAATTGCTCTGTAACGTTTACATATATTTATATTGCGAAAGTTTCAATAGTTGCTTATTTGAATTGCATATTATTTATTGTCAAACCATCAGTATTTATTGATAGTGTGGCACGATTGTCTGACTTAGAACAATTAATTCATTGAGGAGGCTGCAGTTTAAGTCCATCCTTTCAAAGCTTGAGCCGTTTCATTCACCCCAACCCACTCATGGTGCTTGCACTGTTCAGAACAGACATCCAGACCTGTTGGTCCCGACTAATAGGTATCTATACTGGGGGAAATAAAATGTCCCTCTCATGTGTACCTGCTGTGGAAGCACAGGGAATATAATAACACAGGGGTGCAGGGGCTAGAGCTTCCCACTCTCTCGTAAGAGAACCCGGGTTTGAATCATGTGTGCCATGTCTAACCTTGGGCAAATGTGTTCACTCTACATTGCTTCAGTTCACTCAGCTGAATGATTGAGTAACTGGCTATAGACAAGTGGATATTTGTGTATGAATAGTCTTTGTGCATTAATTGCAGCGTGACTGGATACTTCTCTGAGACATCGAGATGGTGTCTGATTGAAGCATGCCCACCAGGGAGTAAAGTGTAAAGTGCTTTGAGCAATCCTTACAATTGGATACTGTGGTATTTAAAATAAAACATGATAATTTCTAATTCCCAACCTGTTGGCATCAATAAATAGAAGTAAGGACTGCCAGTTATAGTACTAGACAGTAGAGGAATGTCACTTGCTTCTAATTATTATGAGAGTTATCTCAGTTTGAAATCCATGTCTTGTTACTTTTTGCAGTAGTATTTAGTGAACAGCTGGTGGAACTTGTTTGACCGGGGTCCATTGCCTCGTGATAAACATAGCAGTGATTTTTACGTAGTTTATTTTCTACGTGGCTACATCATGCATCTCTCTCGTCTTGTCTCGTCTTACTTGTGATTTCAGCTAATTCTCTAACCGGAATTTACCTCTAAAATATAGATATAAAATAACATGGCTTGGCATTAATGGTTGCTCGACTGTCCAGAGCAGGTAAAACACATGGTCAGGCAGGCTGCCATAGAACACCACTTGCCCAGACTGGCAAGTAGAATTTACACGTAGTAGGTTTACTGCAGGTGTAGAGGCAGCACTCAAACAAATCACTGGTGCAAGTCAAAATTTGCATTTTGCAGTGTTTGATGTTACCCGACAGTTGTGTTAATCATAATTTTTATAAATGGGATGTGGCCTACCCCCGAGGTAATTCTGAGTTATCTGTTAGGGTGTAGTGTGAACTACACAGCAAGAAGCTGAACAGACAGTTGGTTTTGTGTGTTGATGTTACCCTATCAACCGATGACAAATACACACAGCAGGACCAACAAAATATAATGGTCCTTTTTAAAGGTGTACATCTCATGCATGTTTTGGGAACTCATAGGTTTGATGTGAGAATGAAAGTCTAGCTGTGCGCGAACCTGTTGAACAAGTTTATCTGATTACCGGTAATCAGCATCCGGAAAGGAAAAATGCTGTGCTTTGGAGCTGTTTGTGTGAGTCACCTCTATTCCATAAACCTCACCACGTACTGTTTACTTGCAGCAATATGAATTCCCCTCAGACAGACCCTGATCCGGACGCGATCAAGATGTTTGTGGGCCAGGTGCCACGGTCCATGGATGAGGAGGACCTTCGCAAGATGTTTGAGGAGTTTGGGCCCATCTGTCAGCTGAACGTGCTACGAGACAAGGTGACAGGCATGAGCAAAGGTAAGCGACTTCCATTGCCAGTGACTGCAGGTGAACAATGGCAGTGTAATGGTTCTAAAAGATTGCCGTATATGATATGAACGTATAATGAGGCTGGACTGATTTGGCTTGCAATCCTGTAGACGTAACAGTGGAACTTCACTGGATGGCCACCTTGATAATACAGTCCCCATTATGTAGTCAGGTCATTCAGCCACTCCAAGGATGACCTTATTAGTGAGGTTCCATGACCTTAACCCTGCGACCGGCCAGTGACAATCCTGTTGCATACTGTTATAATAAAAATCATAACTCTGGAAATACTTATCATAAAAATATGAATGATGCATCATTTTGCTGCTAAATGAACTCTTTATTATAATATAATTATTACTATCTCTATTATGTCAGATAATCATTGTTATATTATTAGCTGAACGTCATCCAAAAAATTACGAAAATGCGCTATCCTGCTCACAAATAATTACTGAACGGACAAATTTCTTACTTCCTGCGAGACAAATGTAGCCATACATTTTAGCTGCCAAATAAAAAAAAATAATCAAATCCGTTGAATTTTTTTTTTAATCTCGAGGTAGGCTGTTTTAGGCTGGCCAATCCCTGCTACATTGCCTCTGGCGCAAACCCGCGGCACAGCGGTTAAATGTGGTGCTGACAAATGGTCAATTTTTCAGACCAGAAAGCATCCAAAGCCGTTCTAACTATTCCAACTACCGGGTAGTATAACAGTCATATTCTTGAATACTATCAGTTTTGTCAAAACATGACGTGGTAACTTTAGATAATCCGAAGTAAACATTTGAATCTAGAAAGTTCTTCGACACGAATGTCCGCCATCTTGTTGTTTACTTCTGCTCTGGCGGGAAGATGACGCGGTGTTTGAAAGCTTGGTTCTGATTCGCTGGACCAGCCCCATCCACATGTTTATTTTCCCAGATTGGGCAAGAACATAGTTCTCTATTGGTGCCCCGTATGCGTGGGTCGGGCCTTTATGAATGGATGCGTAAATTCGTCATGGAAGGCATAGTAAACCACCCAAATTTTGTTTTGTCCGCCTGCGTGTAGCTAGCTGTCATTCCATCTGCTCATGAATAAATATACATCATTTTGAAAAATATGTCAGCTATCCGATGGTACCAAATGTGCGAGGATCGGTTACAGATTACACAAACTAAAAATGTTTTTATGCAGGAAGGTGTTTTCTTTCCGATTAATTGGCCATGGCCGGTCGCAGGGTTAACAGGGTCCATATGGGGCCTTAAAATCTTTGAAAATGTTGTGGCAACAAGACATTTTGGTAACAGGACATTTTGGTAGCAGGACATTTTGGTAAAACCAAAAAACTAACTTTAAAGTTATTCTTCTTTGTGAAAACACTGTGGCTAATAATAATAATTGTATGCATATTAATCAGTAAATCCGAAAGAATGTAACTCTGGTTGTATTGTTCTGTAACGATTTATTCCATATTCAAACATGTGTCCTTTATTAATACTGCTTCCAATGATGCACATTTGGTACATCGAGTTACAAAATTTCTAGTGGTCAGGAAAGTACTAGTGTTCAGGGCAGAGTCTCTAGTCTCTACAGCTGAGTCAGATGAACAACAGCTAGTGTTCAGTGCAGAGTCTCTAGTCTCTACAGCTGAGTCAGATGAACAACAGCTAGTGTTCAGTGTAGAGTCTCTAGTCTCTACAGCTGAGTCAGATGAACAACAGCTAGTGTTCAGTGCAGAGTCTCTAGTCTCTACAGCTGAGTCAGATGAACAACAGCTAGTGTTCAGTGGAGAGTCTCTAGTCTCTACAGCTGAGTCAGATGAACAACAGCTAGTGTTCAGTGCAGAGTCTCTAGTCTCTACAAGCTGAGTCAGATGAACAACAGCTAGTGTTCAGTGCAGAGTCTCTAGTCTCTACAGCTGAGTCAGATGAACAACAGCTAGTGTTCAGTGCAGAGTCTCTAGTCTCTACAGCTGAGTCAGATGAACAACAGCTAGTGTTCAGTGCAGAGTCTCTAGTCTCTACAGCTGAGTCAGATGAACAACAGCTAGTGTTCAGTGCAGAGTCTCTAGTCTCTACAGCTGAGTCAGATGAACAACAGCTAGTGTTCAGTGCAGAGTCTCTAGTCTCTACAGCTGAGTCAGATGAACAACAGCTAGTGTTCAGTGGAGAGTCTCTACAGCTGAGTCAGATGAACAACAGCTAGTGTTCAGTGCAGAGTCTCTACAGCTGAGTCAGATGAACAACAGCTAGTGTTCAGTGCAGAGTCTCTAGTCTCTACAGCTGAGTCAGATGAACAACAGCTAGTGTTCAGTGCAGAGTCTCTAGTCTCTACAGCTGAGTCAGATGAACAACAGCTAGTGTTCAGTGCAGAGTCTCTAGTCTCTACAGCTGAGTCAGATGAACAACAGCTAGTGTTCAGTGCAGAGTCTCTAGTCTCTACAGCTGAGTCAGATGAACAACAGCTAGTGTTCAGTGCAGAGTCTCTAGTCTCTACAGCTGAGTCAGATGAACAACAGCTAGTGTTCAGTGCAGAGTCTCTAGTCTCTACAGCTGAGTCAGATGAACAACAGCTAGTGTTCAGTGCAGAGTCTCTAGTTTCTACAGCTGAGTCAGATGAACAAAGCTAGTGTTCAGTGCAGAGTCTCTAGTCTCTACAGCTGAGTCAGATGAACAACAGCTAGTGTTCAGTGCAGAGTCTCTAGTCTCTACAGCTGAGTCAGATGAACAACAGCTAGTGTTCAGTGGAGAGTCTCTAGTCTCTACAGCTGAGTCAGATGAACAACAGCTAGTGTTCAGTGCAGAGTCTCTAGTCTCTACAGCTGAGTCAGATGAACAACAGCTAGTGTTCAGTGCAGAGTCTCTAGTCTCTACAGCTGAGTCAGATGAACAACAGCTAGTGTTCAGTGCAGAGTCTCTAGTCTCTACAGCTGAGTCAGATGAACAACAGCTAGTGTTCAGTGGAGAGTCTCTAGTCTCTACAGCTGAGTCAGATGAACAACAGCTAGTGTTCAGTGCAGAGTCTCTAGTCTCTACAGCTGAGTCAGATGAACAACAGCTAGTGTTCAGTGCAGAGTCTCTAGTCTCTACAGCTGAGTCAGATGAACAACAGCTAGTGTTCAGTGGAGAGTCTCTAGTCTCTACAGCTGAGTCAGATGTACAACAGCTAGTGTTCAGTGGAGAGTCTCTAGTCTCTACAGCTGAGTCAGATGAACAACAGCTAGTGTTCAGTGCAGAGTCTCTAGTCTCTACAGCTGAGTCAGATGAACAACAGCTAGTGTTCAGTGCAGAGTCTCTAGTCTCTACAGCTGAGTCAGATGAACAACAGCTAGTGTTCAGTGGAGAGTCTCTAGTCTCTACAGCTGAGTCAGATGAACAACAGCTAGTGTTCAGTGCAGAGTCTCTACAGCTGAGTCAGATGAACAACAGCTAGTGTTCAGTGCAGAGTCTCTAGTCTCTACAGCTGAGTCAGATGAACAACAGCTAGTGTTCAGTGTAGAGTCTAGTCTCTAAAACTGAGTCAGATGAACAACAGCTAGTGTTCAGTGTAGAGTCTAGTCTCTACAACTGAGTCAGATGAACAACAGCTGTGTAAAATAGCGGTACTTGGCTACCTGCAATAAATGTAGGAAATAAAATCTCAGGAAAAAATCATGGGGGAAAAAACAGAAAATAGTCGCAAGAAATAAAGTAACAGGGAGGGAAAATAACACTATTTTAAAGATATACCAACATTGCTAATCAGTGTTCTGTAATATGCATTTGAAACCCACACATTTATGTAATAGCCTGTTAAACATAAATAAAGAAAGTTGCATATTAATGTTCTATAAGTATTTCCTAAAATTCCTGCCTGTGTCTCTTGTTAAAAATATACTCATACTTGTTAGTACTCATCATTACATCTTATATTGCGATCTTCAATCCAAAGCTGTCTTGTATTTATGATGTCCTTATTGTACGTGACATCTACATTCAGGGATGGAGTAATAGGTTGTTGTGGATACTGTTTAATAACTGGTCGAGATCACTTGAATAAGAATGTATGTGAATGACCTACATTGGCACTTGAATGTAAAGTACTTTCAAATCTGCTTCAAGTGTGTAAAACCAAACCTTGTATTGACTAGATTTAGTTCCTGTGACTTAGTCCTGTGTCTTTATGTCCACCCATCGTTGCAATAATCATGGCAGAGGTTGATTATTTTCAATAGTTTGACTAATATGACTTGTTACCAAAATGTCCCATTACCAAGACATCTGAATAGTGTAATAGCCTATTAACAATTATTTTGTTGTCCTGTTGTCAAATATCCTATTACCAAAATGTCTGATGCCGAAATAACCAAAGTCTACTTCACCTAAATGTCATGGATCCTGATTATATAGATGAAGGAGATCTGTTATTTGTTAGCATTCCACTGTGTGTTCATCTGTTGTGGACCGTGATCAATGGTCTTGTCACTTATGCTAGTTAAAAAACAATAACCTTAAATATTTCCTTTTTCTTTGGGATCTATTATAGCCTTGAAATAGCCTTGAGTTTAGTATCAATCATTGTGTACATGCCCTGTCGTAATAGTAAGGTTCTGTGATCTTAATAGACATGTTCCACTGTATTTTTATCCAGTTTGGATTACCTTGACAAGTTTATTGAATTGTTCTGTTTTGATTTCATCATAGCCATTCCTCACTGACACTAATAAAACTGTTGAGGGCAAAGTTAAGGGTAAGAAATATGAACACTGTCACATTTAGCAGATTTGAATGTTACATATTTAACAATTGACTGCCACCCACAGTGAAGGCAATGATGTGATGTTTTGCAGGGTGTTGTTTTGTGACGTTCTTCACAAGAAAGGCAGCATTAGAAGCACAAAACAAGCTACACAATATAAAGACAATGACTGGGGTGAGTGAACTGACACTAACAGCTGGTGTGGTTCTTATGTGCTCTTCAACTCAAGTTAGACTTGGGCAGAACAGATGCTGCTCAAGTGCATTTTATGATGTGTGGCTTCTGGGTTATTTACACACTGATAAAAGGCGTTTTCACGATAAGAGAATGTTTACAGACATGTACATTGTTGGTTATGCCAGATAAGCCTGCTGTTAGGAAATGCTTACTTAAATACTACATATGCCCACTTGAAAGTTAGGAGATACAAATTTGCTGTTGGTTATTTACAGATTTTTTTATATAATAATTTGACTTAAATTAGGTGGTTTTTTTTAGCTGTTATGTAACTGATGCATTTCATAAAGATATGAGATTTGTATGATTCTTGTTTTGATTTAGACTGTAGATACTGTAATTATAAATGCTGATTGGTACTACTAGTATATTGGTGTAGCCAATTCACAAAATGTTAATTAAAAAAAATTTTTTAATTTACAATTTTATACCAAAAAAAAAAAAATTAATTTTAAATAATTTTTTTTAAAGTAATGTTCATCTTGTATAAATGAAAATTGTCTTTGGCAAGTTGTACTTTCAAGTAACTTATCCAGCAGACCATGAACTACTGCAGTTCAGTTAGACCCACCTTCCTAAGCAGCAGCTGCATGGAATGTTTTTTTAATCTTGGACACAAAACATCTGACAGACTAGTCGTTACTGTAATCACCATATGTCACTATATCCTGTTGTATAAACAAATTTCAGATTGGCTGGCTTTAAATAGTTCCATTCTTGGAATTCTCATTACAAATGTCATGTCACTTCTGTTTACCAACAAAATTAAACAGCCTCTCGATTACTTTGTGAAGTGGGAATGTGGATTATTTAAAAGGCAGGTGATTTCATAATTTCGGTGGTTTGCTGATTTCGTTGTTTTTGTTGTTTTATGTTCTGTATACAAAGTGTTAGTTGGACCAGGTGTAACCGGACAGATATATTTATATAGTACATTGTGAGACGAAACAATTTTTTAAATATTATCATAATGCACTCAAGCATTAAAATATAGTCACTAATCCTGGAATATTGATGGAATTAAATTATATTATTGTCAAGTTCTCCAGATAACAGTTTGATTTCTTTACTTTCCTACAAAGAAAAACATGTATTAATTAGCACAGCATTGACATGAGTTGACCTGTTTGTGTTGTAGATGCAGCATCCTATACAGATGAAACCAGCCGACAGTGAAAAAAGAAGTAGTAAGTGTTGTACGCAGGGGCACCTCAAACACGCTGTAATGTCACTTGTCATATGGACATTTTACCACTTGAATGTACGTAATTATAGAGTAGGCTTCTGCTGTTGATATCTTAGCCACACATGCATGCACACGCACGCACGCACGCTCGCATGCACAAACACAAACACACATCCATATATGCACATGCGCACACACATGCATGCAGGCGAGCACATGTACATGGTGGAAAACATGGACACGGCTTTTAAAATAAAATATGTGTTCATGTAGAATAAATTATAACAATATACAACTTTATTTACGGCTGTCCCGTTCACAGGTGTGTACATACATGGAATTTGAAATATCTAAATGTTGTGATGGATAGAACATTGTGCCTGATCGTTGACCGCAGTAACAACAAAAACAATGACACTAACACCTTGCGACCTAACTTACTTGAAAATTGATACTATTCACATCTTTATGGTTACCATAAAATGGATGGTATAGCAAACTGAATTGAGCCTTGTGGTGGTTTCAGTTGAAGAACGCAAGCTTTTCCTGGGAATGCTCTCAAGGAAATGTTCTGAGAACGACGTTCGGATGATGTTCTCACCATTTGGTACAATAGAGGAGTGCACAGTTTTGCGGGAACCAAACGGGCAGAGCAAAGGTAATCCATGCAGAAAATGCAGGTTATTGATTCACGTCAAGGGAAGATAGCTTTAACATGTAGGAGTATTGGTATTTACAATATTTATGTAGTAGTATTTTGCAATCCATTGAGTGGGTCTTACCTAATTACATGCATCACATTTCTGGCAGATTGTAATAGCGATGGCGAGTTAACTAGACTCAACTGCCGTTGTACCTGGATTAGTAGACAGTAATACTGTTTGTGCATGTATATTTGTGCTGTTGTGACACTGCAAGATGATGGTGTGTCGGGTGTTGTAGGCTGTGCATTTGTGACGTATGCAAGCAAACAGTGTGCCCAGAACGCCATCAGAGGCATGCACCAGTCGCAGACAATGGAGGCAAGTTAACTTTGTTTATTCTGAGACAGTCGCTTCATTTGTCCCATTTTCATGTCGTCAGTGTTGGTCAAGTATGTGTGTTTGTGTCTGTTGCTCGTTAGTGTCAGTCACGTGAGTCTGGTAGATGTGTTGGTTGTTAGTGTCAGTCACATGAGTCTGGTAGGTGTGTTGTTTGTTAGTGTCAGTCACGTGAGTCTGGTAGGTGTGTTGGTTGTTAGTGTCAGTCACATGAGTCTGGTAGGTGTGTTGGTTGTTAGTGTCAGTCACGTGAGTCTGGTAGGTGTGTTGGTTGTTAGTGTCAGTCACGTGAGTCTGGTAGGTGTGTTGGTTGTTAGTGTCAGTCACATGAGTCTGATAGGTGTGTTGGTTGTTAGTGTCAGTCACGTGAGTCTGGTAGGTGTGTTGGTTGTTAGTGTCAGTCACATGAGTCTGGTAGGTGTGTTGGTTGTTAGTGTCAGTCACGTGAGTCTGGTAGGTGTGTTGGTTGTTAGTGTCGTCACATGAGTCTGGTAGGTGTGTTGTTGTTAGTGTCAGTCACATGAGTCTGGTAGGTGTGTTGGTTGTTAGTGTCAGTCACATGAGTCTGGTAGGTGTGTTGTTTGTTAGTGTCAGTCATATGAGTCTGGTAGGTGTGTTGTTTGTGTCAGTCACATGAGTGGTAGGTGTGTTGTTTGTTAGTGTCAGTCATATGAGTCTGGTAGGTGTGTTGTTTGTTAGTGTCAGTCACGTGAGTCTGGTAGGTGTGTTGTTTGTTAGTGTCAGTCATGTGAGTCTGGTAGGTGTGTTGTTTGTTAGTGTCAGTCATGTGAGTCTGGTAGGTGTGTTGTTTGTTAGTGTCAGTCACGTGAGTCTGGTAGGTGTGTTGGTTGTTAGTGTCGTCACATGAGTCTGGTAGGTGTGTTGCTTGTTAGTGTCAGTCACATGAGTCTGGTAGGTGTGTTGCTTGTTAGTGTCAGTCGCGTGAGTCTGGTAGGTGTGTTGGTTGTTAGTGTCAGTCACATGAGTCTGATAGGTATGTTGCTTGTTAGTGTCGTCACATGAGTCTGATAGGTGTGTTGTTGTTAGTGTCAGTCACATGAGTCTGATAGGTGTGTTGCTTGTTAGTGTCAGTCACATGAGTCTGATAGGTATGTTGTTTGTTAGTGTCAGTCACATGAGTCTGATAGGTGTGTTGCTTGTTAGTGTCAGTCACATGAGTCTTATAGGTATGTTGTTTGTTAGTGTCAGTCACATGAGTCTGATAGGTGTGTTGCTTGTTAGTGTCAGTCACATGAGTCTGATAGGTGTGTTGCTTGTTAGTGTCAGTCACATGAGTCTGATAGGTGTGTTGCTTGTTAGTGTCAGTCACATGAGTCTGATAGGTATGTTGTTTGTTAGTGTCAGTCACATGAGTCTGATATGTGTGTTGCTTGTTAGTGTCAGTCACATGAGTCTTATAGGTATGTTGTTTGTTAGTGTCAGTCACATGAGTCTGATAGGTGTGTTGCTTGTTAGTGTCAGTCACATGAGTCTGATAGGTGTGTTGCTTGTTAGTGTCAGTCACATGAGTCTGATATGTGTGTTGCTTGTTAGTGTCAGTCACATGAGTCTTATAGGTATGTTGTTTGTTAGTGTCAGTCACATGAGTCTGATAGGTGTGTTGCTTGTTAGTGTCAGTCACATGAGTCTGATAGGTGTGTTGCTTGTTAGTGTCAGTCACATGAGTCTGGTAGGTGTGTTGTTGTTAGTGTCAGTCACATGAGTCTGATAGGTGTGTTGCTTGTTAGTGTCAGTCACATGAGTCTGATAGGTGTGTTGCTTGTTAGTGTCAGTCACATGAGTCTGATAGGTGTGTTGCTTGTTAGTGTCAGTCACATGAGTCTGATAGGTGTGTTGCTTGTTAGTGTCAGTCACATGAGTCTGATAGGTGTGTTGCTTGTTAGTGTCAGTCACATGAGTCTGATAGGTGTGTTGTTTGTTAGTGTCAGTCACATGAGTCTGATAGGTATGTTGCTTGTTAGTGTCAGTCACATGAGTCTGATAGGTGTGTTGCTTGTTAGTGTCAGTCACATGAGTCTGATAGGTATGTTGCTTGTTAGTGTCGTCACATGAGTCTGATAGGTGTGTTGGTTGTTAGTGTCAGTCACATGAGTCTGGTAGGTGTGTTGCTTGTTAGTGTCAGTCACATGAGTCTGATAGGTGTGTTGTTTGTTAGTGTCAGTCACATGAGTCTGATAGGTGTGTTGTTTGTTAGTGTCAGTCACATGAGTCTTATAGGTATGTTGCTTGTTAGTGTCAGTGACATGAGTCTGGTAGGTGTGTTGCTTGTTAGTGTCAGTCACATGAGTCTGATAGGTGTGTTGTTTGTTAGTGTCGTCACATGAGTCTGATAGGTGTGTTGTTTGTTAGTGTCAGTCACATGAGTCTGATAGGTGTGTTGCTTGTTAGTGTCAGTCACATGAGTCTGATAGGTGTGTTGTTTGTTAGTGTCAGTCACATGAGTCTGATAGGTGTGTTGGTTGTTAGTGTCGTCACATGAGTCTGATAGGTGTGTTGTTTGTTAGTGTCAGTCACATGAGTCTGATAGGTATGTTGCTTGTTAGTGTCGTCACATGAGTCTGATAGGTGTGTTGTTTGTTAGTGTCATTCACATGAGTCTGATAGGTGTGTTGCTTGTTAGTGTCGTCACATAAGTCTGGTAGGTGTGTTGGTTGTTAGTGTCAGTCACATGAGTCTGGTAGGTGTGTTGCTTGTTAGTGTCAGTCACATGAGTCTGATAGGTGTGTTGCTTATTAGTGTCAGTCACATGAGTCTGATAGGTGTGTTGCTTGTTAGTGTCAGTCACATGAGTCTGATAGGTGTGTTGCTTGTTAGTGTCAGTCACATGAGTCTGGTAGGTGTGTTGCTTGTTAGTGTCAGTCACATGAGTCTGGTAGGTGTGTTGGTTGTTGTGGCAATTTACATTTGGACAAATGTGTAATGTAAAATTGATATACAAAAGAAAACAAAACACATATTTCTAACGGAATATCTTCATTATTTTACAGTATGTTTATGTTAGAACACCGTCCAAGATTTTGGTAATGCTCACCATACACCATAACATTTATGAACTTGAGAAAATATGATGAGCAGCAACATGTTTAGTGGGTTATTACCGTTGGGAAAGCAGCATAACATTGATGATGAGTGGATGTTGCTAGCACAAGGCAGAGAAGTCAGCCTCCTAGCATTATTATCTAGATCCCTATATGAAGAAACAGCCTTTCAATTGTCGAGTCACCTAGTTCATTCAACTAACAATACTCATGGCCAGCGTGTACGATTTATTCAAGTGCCAGCTAGGATTCAAGTCTACGCTAATAGCTTTTTTAATAGAACAGTAAAGGAATGGACTAGACAACCCGAAACAGTTATGTATGCAACCACGACTGGGGGAAGTGATTTTAATTTTCTGATATGCTTTGACACCCCCGATATTTGTGTAACATTTGACCTGATGGTTTTAGCCAATTGTCTTGTAGACATAGACACTTGAAGTAGGTCTGTCGATGTTGTTAGTCTTCATTTTGGGACCGGATAACAATATCAGATAGTAACATGTCTTGTTGTACTGATGTATAACTTGATACTTGTTGTAGGGTTGCCGATCGCCTCTGGTTGTGAAGTTTGCTGACACACAGAAAGACAAAGAAATGAAGAAACTACAACAGATGAACACGAATCTACTGGGTACACTGACAGGGGGCGCTCCGGTCAACAACGTCGGTGGTCTCACACCGCAGTACCTTGCTGTAAGTACAGTCTGTCTATTGTACTGGCAACAACGTCGGTGGTCTCACACCGCAGTACCTTGCTGTAAGTACAGTCTGTCTATTGTATTGGCAACAACGTCGGTGGTCTCACACCGCAGTACCTTGCTGTAAGTACAGTCTGTCTATTGTACTGGCAACAACGTCGGTGGTCTCACACCACACTACCTTGCTGTAAGTACAGTCTGTCTACTGTACTGGCAACAACGTCGGTGGTCTCGCACCGCAGTACCTTGCTGTAAGTACAGTCTGTCTACTGTACTGGCAACAACATCGGTGGTCTCACACCGCAGTACCTTGCTGTAAGTACAGTCTGTCTATTGTACTGGCAACAACGTCGGTGGTCTCACACCACAGTACCTTGCTGTAAGTACAGTCTGTCTATTGTACTGGCAACAACGTCAGTGGTCTCACACCACACTACCTTGCTGTAAGTACAGTCTGTCTATTGTACTGGCAACAACATCGGTGGTCTCACACCACACTACCTTGCTGTAAGTACAGTCTGTCTATTGTACTGGCAACAACATCGGTGGTCTCACACCGCAGTACCTTGCTGTAAGTACAGTCTGTCTATTGTACTGGCAACAACGTCAGTGGTCTCACACCACAGTACCTTGCTGTAAGTACAGTCTGTCTATTGTACTGGCAACAACGTCAGTGGTCTCACACCACAGTACCTTGCTGTAAGTACAGTCTGTCTATTGTACTGGCAACAACATCGGTGGTCTCACACCACACTACCTTGCTGTAAGTACAGTCTGTCTATTGTACTGGCAACAACATCGGTGGTCTCACACCGCAGTACCTTGCTGTAAGTACAGTCTGTCTATTGTACTGGCAACAACATCGGTGGTCTCACACCGCAGTACCTTGCTGTAAGTACAGTCTGTCTATTGTACTGGCAACAACATCGGTGGTCTCACACCGCAGTACCTTGCTGTAAGTACAGTCTGTCTATTGTACTGGCAACAACATCGGTGGTCTCACACCGCAGTACCTTGCTGTAAGTACAGTCTGTCTATTGTACTGGCAACAACATCGGTGGTCTCACACCACACTACCTTGCTGTAAGTACAGTCTGTCTATTGTACTGGCAACAACGTCGGTGGTCTCACACCGCAGTACCTTGCTGTAAGTACAGTCTGTCTATTGTACTGGCAACAACATCGGTGGTCTCACACCGCAGTACCTTGCTGTAAGTACAGTCTGTCTATTGTACTGGCAACAATATCGGTGGTCTCGCACCGCAGTACCTTGCTGTAAGTACAGTCTGTCTATTGTACTGGCAACAACATCGGTGGTCTCACACCACACTACCTTGCTGTAAGTACAGTCTGTCTATTGTACTGGCAACAACATCGGTGGTCTCACACCACACTACCTTGCTGTAAGTACAGTCTGTCTATTGTACTGGCAACAACATCGGTGGTCTCACACCGCAGTACCTTGCTGTAAGTACAGTCTGTCTATTGTACTGGCAACAATATCGGTGGTCTCACACCGCAGTACCTTGCTGTAAGTACAGTCTGTCTATTGTACTGGCAACAACATCGGTGGTCTCACACCACACTACCTTGCTGTAAGTACAGTCTGTCTATTGTACTGGCAACAACATCGGTGGTCTCACCCACACTACCTTGCTGTAAGTACAGTCTGTCTATTGTACTGGCAACAACATCGGTGGTCTCACACCGCAGTACCTTGCTGTAAGTACAGTCTGTCTATTGTACTGGCAACAACATCGGTGGTCTCACACCACACTACCTTGCTGTAAGTACAGTCTGTCTACTGTACTGGCAACAACGTCGGTGGTCTCACACCGCAGTACCTTGCTGTAAGTACAGTCTGTCTATTGTACTGGCAACAACGTCGGTGGTCTCACACCGCAGTACCTTGCTGTAAGTACAGTCTGTCTATTGTACTGGCAACAACGTCGGTGGTCTCACACCGCAGTACCTTGCTGTAAGTACAGTCTGTCTATTGTACTGGCAACAACGTCAGTGGTCTCACACCGCAGTACCTTGCTGTAAGTACAGTCTGTCTATTGTACTGGCAACAACGTCGGTGGTCTCACACCGCAGTACCTTGCTGTAAGTACAGTCTGTCTATTGTACTGGCAACAACGTCGGTGGTCTCACACCGCAGTACCTTGCTGTAAGTACAGTCTGTCTATTGTACTGGCAACAACGTCGGTGGTCTCACACCGCAGTACCTTGCTGTAAGTACAGTCTGTCTATTGTACTGGCAACAACATCGGTGGTCTCACACCACACTACCTTGCTGTAAGTACAGTCTGTCTATTGTACTGGCAACAACATCGGTGGTCTCACACCACACTACCTTGCTGTAAGTACAGTCTGTCTATTGTACTGGCAACAACATCGGTGGTCTCACACCGCAGTACCTTGCTGTAAGTACAGTCTGTCTATTGTACTGGCAACAATATCGGTGGTCTCACACCGCAGTACCTTGCTGTAAGTACAGTCTGTCTATTGTACTGGCAACAACATCGGTGGTCTCGCACCGCAGTATCTTGCTGTAAGTACAGTCTGTCTATTGTACTGGCAACAACGTCGGTGGTCTCGCACCGCAGTACCTTGCTGTAAGTACAGTCTGTCTATTGTACTGGCAACAACGTCGGTGGTCTCACATTGCAATACTGCATAAAATATACCTAAAATACAGTCACTAAAACATGTTTACCTGCCTAGTGTAATGTCTGTCTAGTTTTACACTATTACCCATAGATAATTACGAACAAAAGTTATTAAAAAAGTACTTTACGTATAGTAACTTGAGCAAGTTGACTAACCTAAAAAGAAAACTAGTAAAACAAAATCAATTGATAAAAACTTTAAAATGTCCTCATAAGTGAAATAAAAAACACTTAATTAAATAGATGAGTTTTTAGAAGTGTTTAACAAACTTGTACTGACGTGGCAGTCCTGAGTGTGGGGGGCAAACTGTTCCATAGAACCCCGACCAGACCGGGAAACAGTGCTCACTGTAGGTGACAGTTAGTGAGGCCAACACAACAAAACGCGAGGCTGTGAAGCAGATCGTAGACTAGAACTGTTAAAGCGAGCTCATCTCTCCCATTACCGATAATCTGCCTGCAATAATCATTATTCTAAGGAAGTCCACTGAATCACTGCTTTGAATGTGTAAACCTTGTATTTGTGCCACCGAATGCCTTGTCATTAATCCACCAGGCCTGTGATATTGCTATTATTGTGTGCCTATAACTTGAATATCTTGTTTACAATTTGAACGTGTCACAGTTGAGAGCAAGTGTGTGTGGTTGTTGTAGTTGCTGCAGCAGGCGATCACTGCCAACAACCTCGGGGGTCTCGGCAACCTCGGCTCAGGTACGTCTTCCTCTCATGGCACAGCTGTAGTGATATGCTAAATCATGACATGACATAGGTCTCAAACGTTTTGTCATACTACAATCTTCAGAGAGATGTAGTTTGGTAAAATGACACTGTCTGTAGAATGCAATGTAATGAGATCATTGCGGTTAAATCCACCAAATCCTAGACAGTCGAATGCCCCATATGTACCCAACTGAGCTACAAACCCAACACAGCTGTTTTAGAAGGAGGGTGCCACTCCTTTGTCCAGATTTGGCTGAGCAGTAATTTGTTACAGGTAGTCTGCTGTCTAGAACCTGGGAAAGTTAAACATCAAAGGGTATACTATTGCGATTAAATCGCCTCGGCATTATTTACCATTTGAACATGTTGCAGGTGGAATCTTTCAAATTACGAATATTGTATCGAGCATAATAAAGTAACTAAACACAAATTGGCAGTCGGTAAACATTCAACATACATGATGTTGTCATAAGAATGTAATATTTACAAAAACCTAGGAGCTCGCACCTTTTCTTTTATACATTGTTTCTACTCCGCTAACTTGTTCTGACCATGTGACAAATATTTGCAATTTACGCCGACAAAGGTAGATTTGATAACGTTTACAAACACATTTCAAACGTTCAAAAATCATAAGCACTCTTGAGTCAAAAAACAACTTGCATAAGAAGTTATTTTTTATGAAATGATGTCATAGCTGCCGTGTTTGCATTTACCTGTAGTGTTTGTTTACCTTTACAGGTATCAGTGCTTTGCAGGCCCAACAGGTGCTGGCTGCAGCCGCAGCATCAGCGCTTCAGACAAGTCCTGGTAGGTTGTTGTTGTAGCGAATTACTTGTTACGTTACATCGCGAGAAAGTCATTGAATCCATACATTATTTTCTTCAAATTAACTCAAAGTTTTGACGGTTATTTATAACGATGTCGAATGTTTGCGACAGATTTCACTGCGTGGAAGGAGCTACAAAAGTTTCCTTTTTTGAGTCAGCAAGTTGTATTTCCAAGCTATTTAATATGTATAGAACATCACTGCTATTGAATAACAAATTTCAACATGCATATATCAATAGCAGTGATGTTCTATGAATATTAAATAGCTTGTTTTATACACAATCACCATAACATTTTGTACTTGTAAACATAAGGTATTATTTACCTAATTGGGACTTTATAATTTAATCATTCTCTGCTGGTCAAACACCATGTGTGGAATCTGTTTTCTGAAACAAAATGGATTTAGCTGTGATGTGATTGAAGAAATAGTTGTAATTACGTTTTGGGGTGACAACAATTGAAGTGTTGTCATGACTGGGTGTTGTTTTATGTGCTCTCTTGAATGCTGCTAGATGTTGTGGATTTCTAGTATGACAACTGTAGGCATGTTGTGGTGGCTGATTGGTCTGTTCAGTTTGTGCCTCATGGTTAGTGTTCTTGCACTGTAGCCTTCACATGAGTTCATCTTGTACATCTCATGACAGGTGAAATGTGAAATCACGTCTCGGCAAATACGGTTCATTACTGAAAATCTCTTATAAGTATTAACTGAAAAGATAGTGTAATCTGTGCTACTGCTTCATTCATGTAACACAATTTTATACTTCAAAATAGTTGACTTTTAGCAAGACAAAATGGGCAGTTCATTTCCAAATATTTAATTTTATATAGTATTGCTGTTATGTGTCTAACAGTACTGGTTCTACCCAATAATAAAAATGGTTTCCGATAGTCTCTTAATGATATCGTCAAGTTTTTGACTTAATACTGTATATTTATTGGTGCAGATAAGTGATATGTCTGTCATTGAAAGTTACTACTGCCGCATTCAAGTGATGCTATTTGCCCTTGGCAGAGAGAGAGAGAGAGAGTGCTGAGAAAACTTAATTATTTGCCAGTAGGTGTACTCAGGCAGCTAAGGTGATACTTGTGGTGTTGATGTTAGGGTGGGCCAGTAGGTGTACTCAGGCAGCTAAGGTGATACTAGAGGTGTTGAGGTTAGGGTGGGCCAGTAGGTTACCCAGGCAGCTAAGGTGATACTAGTGGCGTTGATGTTAGGGTGGGCCAGTAGATGTACCCAGGCAGCTAAGGTGATACTAGTGGCGTTTATATTAGGGTGGGCCAGTAGGTGTACCCAGGCAGCTAAGGTGATACTAGTGGCGTTGAGGTTAGGGTGGGCCAATAGGTTACTCAGGCAGCTAAGGTGATACTAGTGGCGTTGAGGTTATGGTGGGCCAATAGGTTACTCAGGCAGCTAAGGTGATACTAGTGGCGTTGAGGTTAGGGTGGGCCAGTAGGTTACTCAGGCAGCTAAGGTGATACTATGGGCGTTGATGTTAGGGTGGGCCAGTAGGTGTACTCAGGCAGCTAAGGTGATACTAGTGGCGTTGAGGTTAGGGTGGGCCAGTAGGTGTACTCAGGCAGCTAAGGTGATACTAGAGGTGTTGAGGTTAGGGTGGGCCAATAGGTTACTCAGGCAGCTAAGGTGATACTAGTGGCGTTGAGGTTAGGGTGGGCCAGTAGGTGTACTCAGGCAGCTAAGGTGATACTAGTGGCGTTGAGGTTAGGGTGGGCCAATAGGTTACTCAGGCAGCTAAGGTGATACTAGTGGCGTTGAGGTTAGGGTGGGCCAGTAGGTTACTCAGGCAGCTAAGGTGATACTATGGGCGTTGAGGTTAGGGTGGGCCAGTAGGTTACTCAGGCAGCTAAGGTGATACTAGTGGCGTTGAGGTTAGGGTGGGCCAGTAGGTGTACTCAGGCAGCTAAGGTGATACTATGGGCGTTGAGGTTATGGTGGGCCAGTAGGTGTACTCAGGCAGCTAAGGTGATACTAGTGGTGTTGAGGTTAGGGTGGGCCAATAGGTTACTCAGGCAGCTAATGTGATACTAGTGGCGTTGAGGTTATGGTGGGCCAATAGGTTACTCAGGCAGCTAAGGTGATACTAGTGGCGTTGAGGTTAGGGTGGGCCAATAGGTTACTCAGACAGCTAAGGTGATACTATGGGCGTTGAGGTTAGGGTGGGCCAGTAGGTTACTCAGGCAGCTAAGGTGATACTAGTGGCGTTGATGTTAGGGTGGGCCAGTAGATGTACCCAGGCAGCTAAGGTGATACTAGTGGCGTTGATGTTAGGGTGGGCCAGTAGATGTACCCAGGCAGCTAAGGTGATACTATGGGCGTTGAGGTTAGGGTGTGCCAGTAGGTGTACTCAGGCAGCTAAGGTGATACTAGTGGCTTGAGGTTAGGGTGTGCCAGTAGGTGTACTCAGGCAGCTAAGGTGATACTAGTGGCGTTGAGGTTAGGGTGTGCCAGTAGGTGTACTCAGGCAGCTAAGGTGATACTAGTGGCGTTGAGGTTAGGGTGTGCCAGTAGGTGTACTCAGGCAGCTAAGGTGATACTAGTGGCGTTGAGGTTAGGGTGTGCCAGTAGGTGTACTCAGGCAGCTAAGGTGATACTAGTGGCGTTGAGGTTAGGGTGTGCCAGTAGGTGTACTCAGGCAGCTAAGGTGATACTAGTGGTGTTGATGTTAGGGTGGGCCAGTAGGTTACTCAGGCAGCTAAGGTGATACTAGTGGCATTGATGTTAGGGTGGGCCAGTAGGTTACTCAGGCAGCTAAGGTGATACTAGTGGCGTTGATGTTAGGGTGGGCCAGTAGGTGTACTCAGGCAGCTAAGGTGATACTAGTGGTGTTGATGTTAGGGTGGGCCAGTAGGTGTACTCAGGCAGCTAAGGTGATACTAGTTGTCTTGATGTTAGGGTGGGTCAGTAGGTGTACTCAGGCAGCTAAGGTGATACTAGTGGCGTTGAGGTTAGGGTGGGCCAGTAGGTGTACTCAGGCAGCTAAGGTGATACTAGTGGTGTTGATGTTAGGGTGGGCCAGTAGGTTACTCAGGCAGCTAAGGTGATACTAGTGGCGTTGATGTTAGGGTGGGCCAATAGGTTACTCAGGCAGCTAAGGTGATACTAGTGGCATTGATGTTAGGGTGGGCCAGTAGGTTACTCAGGCAGCTAAGGTGATACTAGTGGCGTTGATGTTAGGGTGGGCCAGTAGGTGTACTCAGGCAGCTAAGGTGATACTAGTGGCGTTGAGGTTAGGGTGGGCCAGTAGGTGTACTCAGGCAGCTAAGGTGATACTAGTGGTGTTGATGTTAGGGTGGGCCAGTAGGTTACTCAGGCAGCTAAGGTGATACTAGTTGTCTTGATGTTAGGGTGGGCCAGTAGGTGTACTCAGGCAGCTAAGGTGATACTAGTTGTCTTGATGTTAGGGTGGGTCAGTAGGTGTACTCTGGCAGCTAAGGTGATACTAGTTGTCTTGATGTTAGGGTGGGCCAGTAGGTGTACTCAGGCAGCTAAGGTGATACTAGTGGCGTTGATGTTAGGGTGGGCCAGTAGATGTACCCAGGCAGCTAAGGTGATACTAGTGGTGTTGATGTTAGGGTGGGCCAGTAGGTGTACTCAGGCAGCTAAGGTGATACTAGTGGCGTTGATGTTAGGGTGGGCCAGTAGATGTACCCAGGCAGCTAAGGTGATACTAGTGGTGTTGATGTTAGGGTGGGCCAGTAGGTGTACTCAGGCAGCAAGGTGATACTAGTGGTGTTGACGTTAGGGTGGGTCAGTAGGTGTACTTAGGCAGCTAAGGTGATACTAATTGTCTTGATATTAGGGTGGGCCAGTAGGTGTACTCAGGCAGCTAAGGTGATACTAGAGGTGTTGATGTTAGGGTGGGTCAGTAGGTGTACTTAGGAAGCTAAGGTGATACTAGAGGTGTTGATGTTAGGGCGGGTCAGTTGTAGAGGCAGGGAGGGAGGGAGGGAGCATGAAGGAGAGAGGGAGAACAGAATGCAGACGGAGCGAGAATGGGTGCAGAACGAGAGACATGTGAGAGTGAGACAGAAGGGCATAGAGAGGTAGAGAGTGCAAGGAAGAGCCAGGGTGAGAGAGAGAGAGGTACGGATAGACAGAGAGAGGGAGAGAGTGCAAGGAAGAGCCAGGGTGAGAGAGAGAGAGGGAGAGAGACAGAGAGAGGGAGAGAGTGTATGAGTGACCGTTGTCAGTAACCACGGTGTGGTCAGTGCTAGTCATGTATCTGTCTACATTGTGTAGCCCTGGCCGCTGCGGTCGCTGGCCTCGCTAACTCCGCCCCCGCCAACTCGTCAACGGCCACAGGTACATGTTTCTTAATGACCTTCGCACTACAATAGTAACTACCTGTCCAGCTGTAGCATCTTGCTCTCAGATCCTCTTCTCTCGTCGCTAGATACTTGCATTTCTCATCTGCCTTGTGCTTTCCGAGAGGCGGCTGATTTCAAAATAACCTGGATCGATTTATTGGCAACATTCACCTTGCTTCTCTGGCCTGTTGGCGTGCGGTCTCAGTAACCTGACGTGGCCTCACTTCCGTCTCTAGACTTTGTTATTCTCCACAACAGTTCCATTGTGGTGATGCGGCTTGTAACAGCATGTTTCTTAGGCGGTTTGGTTTGTGTATTTTGCTGTAGGAAGAGCTTGATGAAGATTGTTACCACTAGTAGCGGCAGCCAGCAGTGCTATTGTAGTGTTATGCTATGCTTCATGTCTCCAGTAGGAAATCGGTTCCAGTCACCAGCTAGCGTGTTGCTTATTTCACTAATTCATTTTCTGATATAAATATTTCAGCTAGCCGTAATTAAATGTTTTAGTTACCTATAATTTTGGTGATGTTTTGGGTTATTCTTTACTAAACTCGTGGCTTGGCTAAATCGTAATTCGGTTAATTGTAGGAATACACCAGTGTCAATGGGAAGTAAATGTCTGAATTCCACCAGTGTGTTACCCTTGAGTAGAGTTGATGACAGCGGCAGTAGCCTACACAACATGATGCCATGAAGGATGCCATGAATTTATTCCTTACTTAAACTGATTATTTTCATTCCTGCTGTTACATATTGAATCATCACTGTAAAATTATTTATTATGTTGCACTGGTTAATCCTTTTACAGTTTGTTGACATCCTGTTGACCTACTTCAGCGATGGCTGACATTGCTCATTGACTCGATTTGTTAGGTTAAAGGGTAACAAAAGGAAACTTGTTAATGTTACAAATCTACAGGGTTGTTCAGTAACCTACTAGCTTGATATTCTTAAGTGTAGTACAAATGTATATTTTGTTAATACTTCTGAATATAACTTGAACCATTGCCTTTTCGTTCCCTTAAAGGACTGAATGTTACAGTGACTTGGTGTGCTTGCTGTTTGTGCATGTTTCTAGCTATTGCTGTGTGAGTGCTGCTTTAATAGCTGCTTTGAAGTGTTAATATGATATACATCTTAGAATGGCTTACACAGGCTGGCATTATTTCAACTTGTGCAACCCTACCGTAGGAATTAGTTTGACCTGTGACACCTTACCCTAAGCATCATTTCAACCTGTGACACCCTACCCTAGGTATAATTTCAACTTATGACACCTTACCTGGGCAGTATTTTGAACTGGGACACCCTGCCCTAGGCACTATTGTATGTTGTTACAATTTACCAAAGGCATTATTTCTGCCAATGACAATGTATGCAAGACATTACTTTATTCTGCGTTAACTTGTCCAAGGTTTTGTTTTGCTCTGTGAATGTGACAATTTAACTTACTAGTAGGCATTTAATTTTCACCCTGCGACTGCATAACATGGGTGTTAGTTCGTCACGTGACAGTGTAGTGTAGGCAGTTTTCGTCACCATGGTGACAGGTTTGATACCATCACACCATGAACTCTGAATACATACCAAACTCCATACACAGCTTTGTTTAATTATTATATAATGGACATTCTTCAAATCAGAACAAATGTGGCAGTTAGTTTAACAGTGTTAAAATGATATCGTGCCTTGGCTCAGATTCAGTTTGTGTGTGAAGCTTTTCCATGTTGCTAGTTGGTGGTAGTGGCGTGATTAGATCGCATCTAGACCTAGTGCATGATGGTAGTGTAGCTCTACAGTTGTCACTGAACAAACACACACTGATGTGACAGGTTGCAGTCTCTGTCAACTTTGCCATGGTTGTGGTAGTGTTTGTGTAGTTTCAGAGGCTTGTCATTACTGGAAGCACTACAAAAGTGCTCACCAGTCAGCCCCCCTCGTGCAGATGGTGGTAGGCGGTGTCAAGTTACCAATCAATTAATTAGACAATTTATTATTGGTCAGCTGACCTGATGTTAGATGGAAATGCATTCAAAATTTGGTTGCGTAAGAGACATATTTAAAATTATACTACATATGTACTTGTAATGCGATAAGTGCTTTAATGGGATGACACGATTTGGACAATATCTGTGAAAATTACAAGAATTTGTGTAATACTGATAAGTGATGCCATTGGATATAGAGGAATAATAATAATAATAAAAACATTAGAAAACAAAGTATTTCTACAGTTTTCTCTCTAGACAATACTTTTACAAAGATTTGTTTATGACTAATGTGAACTTTGAACTCGGACAACTTGGGAGCACAGCCGATTGCACACGTTCTAGCTGAAATTGTTCTATTACATGCTTTATTTTATTAAAATATGTATGAACTGATTGTTATGTCCACATCATGGTTTGTTCATCATGCAAATAGCTGCAACCTGCATTACTGAGTTAGTTGACAAATTAAATTGACCATTTGTCATCTCATGCATGATAGGCTGACCACTGAAACAAACTGACAGTTGGTGGGAATCGTGATGGTTTCATGTGAAGTCGTGGTGGAAACTACAGTAGTCAGTGCCACTGTGTGCTTGTTGATGGAACATCCGATGGAGACGGACTGAGCAACTTATTTTGCATGAGAGACCACAACAATGATCAATATTGCTTTTGTGCATATTTGTTAAAAAATCGTTTTGCCATTTGAAAGGTATATGTTTTCTGCCAGTGTAATTGTGTCACAACTTGTGTACATTTCTGTTTGTTTCAAATTAAAGATTAAATGCATGTAGATATCTTGGTAGTGTAGTCACTGTAGTGCTAGGATGAGTCGCATCAGGGGTAACTGTAGCTCTGTTGTTACAATGTAACAAACACTACATACACACATGTGTGTATATATATTTAATATATACATATACACACATGTGTGTATATAATATATATGTATATATATACACATATATATACATATATATATACATATATATACATACATATATATACATACATATATATATATATATATATATATATACATTTAAGACTCGTATGTGGAGTGTTTGACACTGTCAGCTTCAAGTCTATCCAATGTTTTTTTAACCAGGGAAGGTCCTCGGGTAATTTGTCAGTTGTTTTATGCCTTTCTGGCATGATAAGACTGGCAAAGCAGTCACATATGTAATGGGATGTTAAACCGAGATGAGTGATATGATCTTCCAGCAATCTGCATGGAACTGTTGTACTCCAAAATGTTCATGTGCCGTTCATGATGACGTGTGTCATTTAACTTGGTATTGTTGCGAGTCATACTGCTCCAGACGTCAGATTAAGTGGCACTTTTCTTGAGTGACAGCAGCAGGTGTCATGCAGACTGTGACTTGACTCTAGTCATGCGAGAGATGCCTATGAAGTTGACATACATGTTAATGTGTCTCTATGTCTGTGCCAGGTGACGTTGGCAACATGTCAAACCTACAGAACCTCCAGGGCCTTGCCACCTTGGCAGCCATGGCCAACAACCCAGGTGAGTGGGGAGCCACAAAACAAAAGACTGACCACTGGTCACTGGTCAGAGGCAGATAAACCTCCTAACCAAATCAACACGAATGCCCATGACTATATCACAATTTCCCCAACTTACATTACGTTTATTTCTTCTAAAACATTTGTGAAACAACTACAAGAGTCAAATCTGTTTTACATTTTTTTACAATAGGTGACTAATTTTCCCTATTACAATTAAATCTTCTGAAACGTAAAACATATTTGTTTGTAATTGCTTTTCTACCATATACTTTCAGCACTTCTATGCTCCAATGACAACTTTTGCCTATCTGTGTTTATGATTATGCCAAATGATTGTGTTTGTTGCTCCTCTGAGGCTTGAGCCTTCAAGGACACAAGTGCTACAGGAGTGTTACAATTATTATTAATATTTTATTTACAAACCATATAATTATAAAATTACATTCAGTAAAACAGGTTGATGTACTCTTGTATATAGGTTATTTTATGAAACTGTGGTGGTTTTGTTACTGTACAGCCAGACTGTGAGACCCTGTGTTATGTGTACTCACCGTGACTGTAGTGGTCTGGTGTGATGTGACGTTTGTGTTGTCCTACAGGAATGAACACACCAAACCTGGCCGCGTTGCAGCAGTTTGCATCAGCAACATCGCAGTCAGGCAACCTGGGTCTGTCCGGCATGAACAACTCTGGTATGTCTATACACCACCAGGTGCCACTCTTGCCTTGTCATGGCCTGTTTCGTGACTTCACCTATTGAAGTGTTTGTTGATTTAAAATGAAACGCTCTATGAGCGTTGCACAAGAGCCTAGCGTTTCTTTGAATGTTATGACACCCCTTGAAATAACTAACTGTTCCATGCAATTATAGTGTCGGGAAAAACAGATTTTATCTATATAGCCCTCTAATGTGTTCAATTTTATAAACTGGGTGCATCTGTCTGTCTGTATGTATAAAACTGTTTCTGGATAGGACAGTAATTCGATTGTGGATGAGTTTGAACTTAGTAATGTAAGGGGTTCTTCCTCCTCACCTTAAGATTCACCAACCGAAATCTTTAATCATCTGTTACACTGCTATTGTAATTGTGGTCGCCTTTTACAAAGCGGGCTCTCATTTGTATTTTCTCGAATGTGTTTATATCTTTTTGGATCCCCGTATTCTACAATGGGGCATATAAGGGTGATATAAGGCCTTTCTTTTAGAACCTTCATTTGTTCGGATGATGTGGTTTATCTTGACCCTGAATGCTCTAATGCCTCCATGCCCTAATGCCTGTCTGTCTGTCTGTCCACAGCATCCGTGACCTCCACCAACACAACCAACGCAACGAACGTTGGTGGCCTGTCCACGATGCAGAGCAACATGCCGAACATTGCCAGCCTTGTGGCGCCACCTGTCGGTGGCAGCCTCAATGGCCTCGGTGGCACGAGCCAGTCGGGCATGGACGCCCTGAGTCAGGCGTACAGCGGCATACAGCAATACGCAGGTTTGTCCGGTTTACTGAGTCAAGGTAAAGGCCAATTTTACGATGTCTTTTTCAGTGTTCCGGACGTGGTGTGCTGTGTTGCCTGCCTCCCTGCCCCCCTACTCGCTGTCTTGTCTCGGCACCACGGCACGAAATAACCCACTCAGTCACCACGGCTTGCGTCTCTCTTCTTCCCTTGCAGGTCGCGACCGTCACTGACGCTCTAGGGCAGTGGTCGCGAGACGGACGCCGCAAACGTTCGCAAAGTTGTGCTGTCGCTTTTTTCTTTTGCAAACTTTGGTGGTTCTGTCGATCGCAGAAAGGGAATCTGTTACTTCAGCAGATGGGTGGAATTGAAGTGAAAATTGGTGAGTGGAAGAACGTGACTGGCTTCAGCCAGATGGTGCAAGTGTGTGAGTTTATTTCTTGCCATGAGAGACAGTGTGAATACGTGCGTGTTTCCTGTGCACGTCCCCACGCAGGTGACGGGGGAAGGTTAGATGACAGACACAGCATTAGACTAGGGAGACTTGGTGGGTATCTCAGGGCTGTCATGTATCTTATTTCAAATAGCTGTTAGATATCTTCACATACAGAGCTGGCTTGGGTGTAAGATATATTGTTACACACAGCTCCTCTGTCAGATATCTTGACTCAGCTGTCAGATATCTTGATTCTGCTGTTAAATATATTGTCACACTGAGCTGTCACACGTAGTGTCCAATAGCTGGAAGTGAAGAGAGTGTTGTGACAGGACATTTGGAGAGGGATAGAGGGGTTTTGGTAAGGGTGGTTGGAATGGGCATATAGGATTTGTGAGAAGGGGAGTTGGAATAGGTGTAGAGGGTTTGTGGGAAGGGGTTGTATTAGGGTATTTGGGAGAGGTGTAGAAGGGTTGTGAGAAAGGCAGTTGGGATAAATATAGATGGGTTGTGGGAAGAGGTATTGGGGTACTTGGGATTGTGAGGGAAGTGGGGAGAAGTGGAAGTGGACTGTGTTTCCTCACCCCATGTGTTCCTCTCTGCTGGTGGTAGTGAAGCCGTCTGTCGCACTCGCCACACGTGTCTACATCAACATTTTATTTTACCTTCTAATATATAAACGTCTATAATGTATCGTACCAAATTAAGAAATTTTTCGAGAAGAAAGAACGTAGACATTTCAAGTCGTGTGTGCACAGAAGCTTAGGTCGTCAGTGTTTACATAATTGTGTTTGGTTGTAGAGTCTAATTCTGGTTTCCCTGTCGCTGTTGGCATGTTTTAATTTTGTTTTCTAGCAGCTGCATTGCCACGTGTACTTGTCTAATGCCAGTTGGTAACAGAGTGGTGACATCTGGTCATGTCGCCTACAGGACAGTGAAGCAATCCCTACTGTGGTACAAGGTGTATACAAACAAACACAGGAGTGAAAGAGGAAAAGTGAAATCACATCAGATAATTGCCAGGTGGCCTTCTGTGTGAAGCTCCATTTGAAGAATAGTTGTCATTTTATGTTATTAATAGTAGTGTGTAGGGTGAGATGGTATGGTGACATGGTTGGGTGAGATGGTATGGTGAGATGGTAGGGTGAGATGGTAGGGTAAGATGGTAGGATGACATGGTTGGGTGACATGGTTGGGTGAGATGGTAGGATATGATGGTAGGGTGACATGGTTGGGTGAGATGGTAGGATATGATGGTAGGGTGACATGGTTGGGTGAGATGGTAGGATATGATGGTAGGGTGAGATGGTAGGGTGACATGGTTGGGTGAGATGGTAGGGTAAGATGGTAGGGTGAGATGGTAGGATGACATGGTTGGGTGACATGGTTGGGTGAGATGGTAGGATATGATGGTAGGGTGAGATGGTAGGATGACATGGTTGGGCGAGATGGTATGGTGAGATGGTAGGGTGAGATGGTAGGATGACATGGTTGGGTGAGATGCTATGGTGAGATGGTAGGGTAAGATGGTAGGATGACATGGTTGGGTGAGATGGTAGGGTAGATGGTATGGTGAGATGGTAGAGTGAGATGGTAGGATGACATGGTTGGGTGAGATGGTAGGGTAGATGGTATGGTGAGATGGTAGAGTGAGATGGTAGGATGACATGGTTGGGTGAGATGGTAGGGTGAGATGGTATGGTGAGATGGTAGGGTAGAATGGTATTATGAGATAGTAGGGTGGGATGGTAGGATGGGTAGGGTAAAATAGTAGGGTGGGATGGTAGGGTGTGTACGGTGAGAGTGTAAGGTGAGATAGTAGGGTGAGATAGTAGGGTGGGTATGGTGAGATAGTACGGTGAGATAGTAGGGTGAGGTGGTAGGGTGAGATAGTATGGTGGGTACAGTGAGATAGTATGGTGGGTACAGTGAGATAGTAGGGTGAAATAGTAGGGTGAGATAGTAGGGTGAGGTGGTAGGGTGAGATAGTAGGGTGAGGTGGTAGGGTGAGATAGTAGGGTGGGTACGGTGAGATAGTAGGGTGAGGTGGTAGGGTGAGATAGTAGGGTGAGGTGGTAGGGTGAGATAGTAGGGTGAGGTGGTAGGGTGAGATAGTAGGGTGAGGTGGTAGGGTGAGATAGTAGGGTGAGGTGGTAGGGTGAGATAGTAGGGTGAGGTGGTAGGGTGAGGTGGTAGGGTGAGATAGTAGGGTGAGTAGGTGAGATAGTAGGGTGAGGTGGTAGGGTGAGATAGTAGGGTGGGTACGGTGAGATAGTAGGGTGAGGTGGTAGGGTGAGATAGTAGGGTGGGTACGGTGAGATAGTAGGGTGAGGTGGTAGAGCCACAGATGTGCCACAGAAGTGATTGGTTCCTGCCTCTGGTTGTGTCAGCATGCACTTGCCGTGTGTCCATGTACTAGTGACGTCACTTGTGGTGTTGTAGCAATGACCACAACCACAACGCTCTTACTGAACCCCTCCATCAAACTTTGCAGTAGTGACGTATCGTGATCATTTTCCATTTAGATGAATCAGATCAGAAGGTAAAATACAACAATCATTTTATAGTTGTAGCAAGGAAAATTCGTATCACTCTGCATTTATTGAAAGTTCTCAACCAAATTTAATGTTGCTAGCATAACATGATGAGATACCAGTAACAGCTTGTTGTGTGTGTCATTGTTATTTGTTCTGTCAGCTGACTGACTTGTGTATAACTGGGTTACAATGCATGGGGCAGTACAACATGTCCGCAAATTGCAAGAATTGCCCAATGTGGTATTTGTAAGTTAAACACACATTTGTTGTGAGTGAAGTGATTGGTTGGTTGACTGGCCAGTGCATTGGGGAGCCTTATATGTGTGCTGTTTTTGTGTCATAATTCTACACCATTTGTGTCTAAAACGCACATGACCATGTGTTTTGATTGTCAGTCATGGAAAACATTAGCCTGTAACTCCAGTCTGCTGTTTATGGCTATGTTTTCTTGTGTTCGTTTGTGTGGCTAACAAACACAGATATTGTCAAATTGTTTCACACACAAGGGATGATATAAAGGGAATGTAGATAGATGACATCAAAGAACAAAAGTTGCAGTTATTACAGTGTGTTGGTTTTAACATGGTTGTATTAAAATGAAGATATGTGTTGTTGCGAGGCTGTTGCATTTATGTTGGGCATCATTACTGTCAGCACAACAAAACCAAACATCTGTTTGGAAGCAAACACTGGAACACTGGCCCTTTTTGGAACACTGGCCCTTTTTATCATCCCTGGTGCATCTTGTTATGTACACAGAAGTCAGGACAGATCTAGTCAGATGAGATACGTACTGAAATTATTAATACACAAAGCGTGTATCCATAAATATTACTAAAGTTAGCGATTGAAAAATTTGCAAGTCAAAATGCATCCAAACAAACTCAGTTCAACAGATGCGAGCACATTTTTGACACGTCTGCTCCCAGCGATCTTGGCATAGTTTGAAAATCTACACTTTCTGCTATTCTAATGTATGAATGGTCTCTTGATAAACATTCATAAAAACCCGCTAAAGGCCCTACAATCTTGTCATTGGCATTGTGTCTATTCACATCCGAGCAGTGTCAGCGTTAGGTCGACCGACAAAGACCGCACACTGATGTTTTGGCACTGACAGTTTCTAATTTGCATAGATTTCAGATGAGTACGTCATCAGTCCTAGACTCGTGCTGTCCTAACAGTTTGCTGTGTCGATGACACTGAAACTAATATTCACAAAGTTGAGCTGATGTGACAGTCATATAACCATTCATTTGAGACTCCACTGCTTGGTTGCTTGTGTATTGTCATGCTAACTTTCAAGAATGTTAGTTTTGTGTGCATCAGTAGAGCAAACTACAAATGGATGGAAATTGAGAACTTAAGATGGACATCCCTCTGAACTGAATCTTATGCAAATTAGAAAGTGGTACGACAGTCAATAGACTATTATACTGTGTGCCCAATGCTAACATTGCTCAGAAGTTCACAGAACACAAAAAATGATACGATTGTAGGTATGTTTATATATATTTTCAGAATTAATATGGGAAAATCATTTGTACACTTAATAATATATATGGTACCAATGTCACTGGGACCTGGCCAGTCATAAGTGCAGCCAATGTTGAATTGAATGTTTTAGAAATGTTTTGAATTGTAAATTTTTTGAATGCACATTTATCTTTAGTATTACTGATAAAAAAGTTATAATGAGTTTTTAGTCAGTATATAACATTGAATTGACTGCATCTGCATAGCAATGACACTTGTAGTTGTACTTAACTATGTATACTTTTGTCATGTAATACAACCATTTCACGGTACACCAGTATAACCACTTGTATGGGGCACTATATAAGGATTGTATTATTACTAGTAACAGAACAACAGTTCAGAGAAAGTCACAAACTACACCTGAAGATATAGCCTTGAGTCTAATGTTGACACTATTGAGTTAAGGACAGATATCTGTGACTGACTCGGTTGCAACTTGAGTCAACTATGATCCAGCAACATCTGTGTAGCATTGATTACGATTATGATAATGCTTGTAACGCCACTGGGTTTGACCTTTGAGGATATTGGCGCATAAGAACTCATCATTATTATTACTCTTATTTTTCAGCGTCTTTTCCGAATGCATTCTCATCGACAGCTGCAGCAGCCGCGCAGTTGCAGCAAGCTGCTGCAAACTCACCAGCTGGCAAACAGACTGAAGGTTGTATGACGTCAGTTGCATGTGTAATTGTGTCGATTAACATTCTGAGACAGCGATATCTGGGTTCAAATCAATTAGACAATCAGCTTAAAATGAATTTCAAGTCCTACATATTTTGACCACAATTGTGGTATGTGTAAATGAATGTTTGCCAGAGCGCAGTGGCTCAGGGGGTAGCTTCAAACTCTTGACTAAGAGAATCCGGGTTCAAATCCTGTGCTGCGTGTGAAACCGTGGGCAAGTTGTTTCCCTCTACATTGTTCCAGTTCACTCAGATGTATGAATGAGTAACTGGCTATAGACAGTAGTTGATATTTCCACGAGCAGCCTTTGTGCATTAATTGCAGTATGGCTGGATGCCTCCCAGAGCAGTTGAGATGGTGTTTGATTGAACAGATCTGCCAGGGAAGTAGAGTGTAAAGCACTGAGGACTGGATACTGCAACATATAAGAACTTACCTTTACCTTGTACCTTTTGCTGTGTTGTGACAGGTCCCGATGGAGCCAACCTGTTCATCTACCATCTGCCGCAGGAGTTTGGTGACCAGGACCTTATGCAGATGTTCATGCCCTTTGGCAATGTCATCTCTGCAAAAGTATTCATTGACAAACAGACGAACTTGAGCAAATGCTTTGGTGTGTGCCATTTCTTGCATCACATAACCCAGTCTTTTGATTTAGTCAATTTAATGTCTTTATTCCTGTTTTTTTTTTCAAGTTACCAGACAACAATATAAAGTGTAATACAGTGTAATAACATAACTTTTATTACCAACTACAGATATTGTTTGTAAAGTTTGCAATGTTTAATAAATAGTTAGGATGATTTTTGTAGTCTTCCCTTGATTTGTTATTCAGATGTTTTACTATCAACATGTTGTCAATGTCATTGTCAGAACTGAGAGGTTTGATTTCTGTGATACAATATAAACAAACATGCTTTCTCTGTAGCTGGGCCAACAATCTGGAATCGACTCCCTATTACAATTAAATCTTCTGAAACTGTAACCACCTTTCGTAACATATTTGTTTGAAATTGCTTTCCACCATACATTTTCAGCGGTTCCATGTTCTAATGACGACTTTTGCCTGTTTATGATTATGCCAAATGATTTTGTTTGTTGCACAGCTGAGCTTGAATTTGCAAGGATACGGGCGCTGTTGAAGTGTTACAATTGTTCTAATTATATATGGCGTCATGCCTGTGTGTGTGTAATGTATATATGTGTGTCTGTGTTTGCATGTGTTCACCTCCTCGTGATGCAGGGTTTGTGAGCTACGACAACCCCGCGTCCTCCCAGGGCGCCATCCAGTCGATGAACGGCTTCCAGATCGGCATGAAGCGACTCAAGGTGCAGCTGAAGCGAGGCAAGAGTGACAGCAAGCCCTACTAGCACCAGGTCAGTGCATGCATGCATGTGTGTGTACGTGTTTGTGTGTGCTCTGTGTGTACAAACACATCTTGTCTGCTTCACAATCGGCCACCCACAAAGAGAAACACATGACCACTTCAGTCGAGGCGTCACCTACCACTTTGTTTTTGAAGATTTTTTGTGGTAAAATTGTTGCAAAGTCGACATTTGTGAACCCCAATGAGCATCTGTCCTGTGTAAGTAGTGCATCTGTCCTGTGTAAGTAGTGCATCTGTCCTGTGTAAGTAGTGCATCTGTCCTGTGTAAGTAGTGTGGGAACTCGATAAAATGTTGTCTGTTTCAGCTAAACACCACATTAATGTGCAGCAAGTAAATAGTGATATAGAAAAACTTGTGTTAATACTTGCAAGAGATATCATTTTACATCTCTGTGGGACGTGGATGATAACTAATCACCAGGGAGTAAGTTCACACTGGTGGCATAGGGAGGTCAGTTACAAAATGTGCCTTGGTTTTGGAACACCAGGGAAGGGGAACTGAAGATGGGTTGGGGACATGTAGCTTACTAGCCAAGCAGGGAATCACACCCTACGTTTGGATGTCAGCAGTGAAGGACTGTAAACAGTCTACAAAAAGACAGGTTATGAACAGACAGGATATTGACGACACTGAATACTGTTTATGGATCCACGTGTGTTAAGAGGGTGAGACTTGGGTGATATGTGACAGTTATGTGACTGTCATGTTCTCTCTGTGGCCAAGTGTGAAGCAGCCATCTTTCTCTCCTTGTCACACTTATTGAACAGGAAAAGAAACTACATCCTCTGTGTCATACGTGTCAACAAGACTGTAAAAAATCCCAAAAGATGCGTTTGAATTTTTTTTGCTATGTTAAACAAGCTTTTGTAGCTCGACGTAAAAATTATCCAGTCATGTTTTGTGCAAAAACAGTTGTTAGTTTATGACTGTATTTTGAAAAACCCATCTCCTTATTTTACACACAAACTATAATATTCCAAAATATTGTAAATAGGCACTTATGATTGTGTATACTGTTGTCTCAAGAGAAAGTAAATGTTATATATATATATATATATATATATATATATATATATATAATATAATGCATTTTTATAACTAAATATAAATGTTTTACACTTTGATCTTTGTCTTAATTTGGTGCAATGAACACATTGTACAGAACTCGGTGAATTGAAAACAAGTTCGTTAAAATAATGTTCTAGTTCACGTGACTATTTATGAGGCGCATACAAAGCAGTGTGTGTACATGCCGTGTACATATCTGGACATTATGGAAACGTCACAGGTGGAGATGAAGTTTCTTTCCCTGACTGTGTTTAGGGCTGTAGAACGGTCCCATTTCTTCTCTGTGTTGGCGGTAGTTGTCATGTTGCTGTTATTTTGCCGAAGCACCCTTGTTTTGCGACTGTCAGCTGCCTGTAGTTCGCATGTGATTTTTACCCTGCCCACCTATGCTGTGTGCTGGTAATATACCCCATCTCAATGTTGTGTCTGCCACCCCTGTGGGTGAAGGGGTGAGTAGTGTGCTGTGGGTGTTGTCTTTGTGTAGATGTCTTGTGGTTTTCTGTGTCACATCAACATTCCAATAAGACTCTTTTACATAAGTCAACCTCCTCGATGTTCTTGCTGTCGTTCTATAGTTTGACAGAGTTAGCTGGCCACGGTGAGCCTACTTGCGTGCATGGCTCACCACTTGTTGTAAACTCCCATATAACACTCACTCAAGTCAAGCATTGTCACGTATCATGAAGTGTCTGTAATGAAATGGCTCAAATGTTACACAGAAGTAACGCAGTTGAAGCGTACACTTACAAATGTCCATTTTTACAGCAGTGTCAAGTGCACACACGCACGCACGCACGCACACGCTCGCACGCACACACACACTTCTAGAACTATTCAGCTTTCGTAGCTGATCTCAGTTTGTGCATGAGATAAGTTTTTTATGTTCCATCTGCTGGGTTTTTAGCTGCATCCAATAAATCTCTGTTGTCTTTCCCTCTACCTTCCCAGTTCATGTCTCCCCTGTAGTCGCACACTGGAAGTCTTAGTTAGTGTGTCAACAGCAAGACGCTGGTATACAACAGACTTTAATGTTTACATCACTTCAGCAATGCCACGTTAATGTAAACATGTTGGTGTTAGCAAATGCACCTTTCAGTTACAGTACAATGTTGACAGCTGTATCAGAACAGACAAACAAACAAACATTAGATCATTCTTGTCGGCATAAGAATAAATTTAAGACGCTAGGAGGTGTGTGGTGAGCACCTGTCAAAACATGCTCCATTCATTTCAATTCTGTCTGCTTATCTTTTTTCTCGTAGATCACCCGTGCCGTGACGTCTGTACCCCATGTCTGCGTGGCGTCCTAGCATTCGTCGTGTTCTTTCCTGCATACACTCTCCATGTCGTGTCACGTGCTGTCGTCCCTGTTGAGACGCATAAACAGTTCATCGTCTGTTCCGCTTGACCAGCGCCGAGCACAGGGCACTGCCACCTTGTGGCCGTCTCCGCCATCTATCTGTTAAGTGGCGATCGTCAAAATTTAATTCAAACAGTGCGCCCGAAGTGTGGACAGTTAATGTGTCGATGTAACATTTTGCGAGCATCTGTTGTCAGTTACATAGACGGCTAGGTGGTGGGACTGACTGCAAGCGTGGCATGTCCACACTTCGCATACTCACGCAGCTCGGTTCCGCAGGAGAGATGCTTTCATTTGTCAAGTTATTTTAATTAGGCAGCAAGAGACACACACTAACCGTGTATTTATGAGATGTGTATTTTTGGGTTGTCGTGTGCCGTTTTCGTTTGTGACTTTATATTATAGCCGTGGGCAAGTGACGGTTTGAAGGTTTCGTGATCGTTGCAATGTGTCTTAGCCTGTGTGTACATGTTTGACGGCGGGCGCTTGTGCCCCGTTGACAGTTATCGTTGCTCCCGTGTATGTGTCAGTTGACACTGTTCTGTGTGACCACGCACATACACACACATATACACACATACACAGCACGCGTGTATTCTCAACTCACCAAGGTATCATTTGAAGGCTACAAAGATCCATGTGTATTACTACTTAGCGTGCTCCCCGTGTCGTCGCGAAAATGCTTTATAAAACCCACGAGTGTTGTCAACGACATTGTACCTGGAACAGAAACGACATCGAAAACTCTGCTGAATATTAACACTTGTTGGCAGCCACATTTTCATTCAGTGACGCGTGATACGTCACCTAATCTGTCATGTAATTCGGCCCGCTGTCACCCGGCACATATGTGTACATTTTTTTGGCCTATGTGTGAACATTTCCCTGGGTGAAAGTCTGGCTAACCCTCAAGTGACACGAGTATGTATTTGGTCATAATTTGCAGTATAAAAAGTGGTGTTTGATGCATGCATTGCAGACGAATAATTATGGGTTCTTGTGTGAACTTTATTGCATTAGTAAGCGGAATCACAGCGACATGGACGGAGAACTAAACGTAACAAAACAGAGAACATTGTATTTGATTGTCTCTCTTTCCCGTCCGTATACTGGACAGTGCCAGCTAGTTTTATTCCAAAACGATCGGTTTCAGTTTAATGGGTACGTCGGACACGTGTGTGTGGAAGTTTAGTTGACTGCATTGGTCAGACATTGAAAGTTACCGTTGCACCTCGTTGTTGTTGATGTTGTTTCTTGTTGTTATTATGTAATATGTGACACTGACTGACGGCCGTGGTGTGGCCACAACAGAACACCATGCATTGTGCTACTAGTAGAACGAACGCAGTATCAGTTATCAATTGCTAGCGAACAATGGGTCAGGTCAAAAGAACATTGTGGAAGTTTGTGTGATTTGTACTGGTGAGAAGTTGTGACGAGCAGATTAGTATCAGGCTGGGTCTGGGGTGATGGTATGTGCAAGGGAAGCGTCGTTGGTTGTAATATGTGATTCTGAAGTTGGTGTAGTTTTAGATTAACCCCGTTGCAGGTTGTATGCGTGACATTGCGTGTCATTTAATATATCATCATTTGGTAAAATATATCAACCACGAGGCTATCATTATTGTGTTCTCATTTGTGTAAATATTCATGCGAAATTGAACATTCTTTTGAAATTATACGTCCAAAACAATAGCACACAGTCTTGTAACACTAACAGAATAGTTTTATAGCGCCAAACTCACCCGTGTTTAGAAATCAGGTTCATCAATGTGTAATGTTTAGGTTGTCACCGTCACTGATGTATGCCCTTGTGAATTCCTCACATATATCGTTATAGTAATCGAGCATTAACTGCTTGCATGAATGAGTAAAGAATCACATATAGCTGTCAAGTTTTGGGTATAGCCTTCTACCTATTCACCTGTCATTGTATACATGACGTCACTGTCGACACTGTCTGTTTATTGAACCTTCCTGCTTGTTACCATAATTCTCTGATGTGTAACTATGGTGCACACCATTGCCACTGTGATATTCCATCAGGATCGGGTGTAAGGTGCTGTTGTTAGGATGATCTTAGCAAGAGACGCTTCCCTGTCATATGTCATGTGTTGTAGCCGTGCAAACTCAGGAATCTGTGTTGAATGTATGAGATGGTAGTATTTGCGAGTTCTGTCCTGATGGTTGCTGTCCGTACGGAGTCTGCGATCTGCTCGATAACAACTGCACCTATAGAGTATTGTGTGTGCAACCAATCAGACATGTCATGCGTTTTGTCAGAGCAACTGTCTGTGTGGGTTACTGTAGAATGCTTCCGTAGCGCTGGTGACGACCGACGTTTTGAGACGACAGCTGTAAGGTTTTAGCAACAAGTTTCTAGTCACGTAGAAAAGACAAGAGTGGGCATCGTGTGTACACATTACACAGGTCAACCGACAGTTCTACGCACCAGTCACGTTTGTGCCGCGTCGTGCAAACTCACAGCAGTGTGTAAATAAATATAGGAGCGATTTGAATTTGAAAACATTCGAGTTTCTGCGTGGTCCCAACTTAGCTCCGCCACAAACTAAATGCAGATGCTCCATTTTACTGCCAGCTCAAGTTGATCATGTGCACCGTTTTAGAAGCGTTTTAATCCTAACACGTAGTAAGGGAAGAGCCACACTGGACCGAATACTGATGACGGCAACATCAGCTTCATTCTGCTGCATTGTACATAATATATTATGGTGTTCACAGTTTCTTGGCAAACTACATTTGTTAAATGTGCACTTAGATTAATTTATATTTTCAGTCAGTCAGTAATCCACATGTGTGTGGCGTCACCATTTTAGATTACGCGAATGAAATGATTATTCGTTGGCTGTGAGAAACTGCTAGCGTGGTTTTACCTTGATGAACTGTTATGCTAGAAGATGCTACTCTGGTTCATGCAGTTGCCTGACGGATGATTCTTTTGAAATGTCACAAAATTATTTTAGATTGAGTTATGTTTTGTGCTGTATCGCGACAGTAGGAGACGGCACAAAAGAAAACGAACGTGGACGGTTTGAAGTCTTTTGGACCACATTGTCTGCAGTGCATGGTGTACCTTCAATACAAACATACACACACTGCTCATATGTTGACATTGTTTTATTTTTCAGACTATGAAACAGTGAATGGGTGTTAGTAATCTAGAAAGAAACCAGTTTCTTGTGTGCATATATTGTTTTGTTGGTTGCCATTGTACAGAGGTATTGATTACTAATAAAGAATCACTTTAATAACGTTTGCAGTCGTCTGTCTAGGTGACATTCCATCATCTGATTGCTATACACACAGGGAGGTTCATCTCACGAGCGTATGCAAACAGGACACGTGGGCGAACGTGTGTATCGATTTTTACATGTAAACCAACATAAGAATATCAGCACGCGAATTTATGGGTGAAAACAGTCCGTTTCGTTGACGTACACAGTTCCTACAAGTTACACGTTCAACACAAATACCAAATCTAATTACGTTTGCATTAGTGATTCTGCATTCTGAGTACGTCTTGTTACTTCTACCATCACAACTGCTAACACCTTCAACACAACCTATTATGTTTACATTCTACCCTGCGTTCACAATGCATCACACCTATTAACACACCAACAGTTCGCGTAAAAGGGAGGGAGAGAGACAGACGAGATGAGATGAGAACATAGGAGTGGCACAATGACACGCTGGGAAAACGAAAACGCGGTGATTGACGGCCTTCGCAAACTTAGACCTACAACCCCCTGAGGTACACGCTCTGCGGAGAAACATGGGATAAAATGACACTTCGGGAATTTCAATCACCCCCTATCCACGTATGAGGCTCGCAAGTAAACATTTCGTAAGTTCTTTTATTTGGTTAGACGTTCGTTTACCACAAATCATAAAAATGGTCCCAGCACAAATGTTTTAGTTGGTGGTAAACTTAAACAAAGCCCTGGTTCCATACATTTGGGAAATATATCGTTAGGGCCTACTGGTTGTGTGGATATTTCAGGTTCGTCGATAGAATAATAAAGTTATGATACTAGTTACGTTAGCAGCATATACCAGGCCCCAAGAAACAATACAATAATGAAGTATGCCACTACTGTATACAGCAACAAGTTTATAATACTAAGAACTACTATTCTACACAACAACACTATGATTGTGACAAGTAGCGTTAGGCTCTACGCCTGTGGTTACTTCCACCCACGCGCCACACTCACTCACTCACTCACTCACTCACTCACTCACTCACTGTCTCGCTACAAGGCAATCGTTGGAGCACTGATGACCATGACAGTTGAAGCCATATTTTGTCGACCTTCTGCCGCGCTCTTAGTCAAAAGGTGAACATTATACACAAGATGACGTCACAAATGTAAAACTTACACGGGTGTTTCATTACGTCAGTGAGGCGCGCTTGATCTGGTCCGGGATTGTAGCTGGACTGCGGATTTATGTAATGTGATGATTAATGTAAGGTTCAATCTCATCACCTGCAAGACTCAGTACAGAGGTTCATCATTCCTATATACCCTGAGCACAAATGGAACTCCCTCACCAAGGATGTGGTCAAGACAAAGACTGTTGACACATTTGTGTCGAGGCAATCAATCAATTAACTAGTCATTTGCAGTGATCTTATCGGACAGCTACAACATCCCCTACTGCAGGACACAGTACAGACAGATGTCATTCTTCCCCCGGACCATCCCCGAATGGAACAGCCTGCCCCAGGAAATAGTGGCAGCCAAGTCTCTGGACTGTTTCAAGTCCAGGCTTGCTGACCACCTGTAACCACACACACCACCCTCCCCTCCCCCTTCCCTGTTATTTCTTATGTCTACTACCCCCATCTACTATGCCACACACCCTTTCACTACATTTCAGAAGTGACTGCAACCTCCACAAATCAGCATAATCATCCTAACATTGAGGTTGGCTGATTAATAGAAGAAGAAGAAGGAGCAGGACATGTTATTTATTGAGTTATTTATTGTTCACTACTCTCTTATACTCTGAGGGGTTCTTTGCATTGTTCCTCTCTTCACTCTTTTTCTTTGACAGGGCAATAGGAATGATTAAAAAAATTCCAGAATAAACAAAATATTGATTGTGGGCATGAACGGGAAGGAGAAGAAACATTGTTTCTTGCTTGTACGTGCCACATCAAACTCACTTTGACTGCAGTCGTGAGTCACGCTTATTCTTGTCTGTTTAATATGAATTTCGCGCTCTGTAGATGAATACATGTTTACCCATATTTTTGCTTATAGTTATAGCCTAAATGAACAGATCTCCGATCAAATTTTTGGTTCCGCCATCATACAGCACCGACAGATACCGATAGACATGCATTTATTATTATATTTCATGCGGCTTCGATTTGGGAATATCAAACGTGTATATGCGTGCGGCAGTATGTAAAGTTGATTACGTACACTGCAGTATTTCGGCCTAATGCTTCGTCTGCTAAGAACAAGAGAATGCAATTCCGCGTAGGTACATCATACGACGTACAATAAAATAGCGCGTCGCGATGTGCTGTGACAGTCTCGCGCTTCTTGCGCGATCACACACAAAACAACAATAGTCTCTAGGTCACAGTCAGTCACGGAAGCAATCCAGCAACGAGGAGAGAGTACCACCTGTATCATCAACTTTTCGACTGGAAGAGGAAGATGAACACATCCGCCCTTGCCTGGCGACGCATCCAATACTCGCGCCTACGTGACGTAATAATGGTAGTTGGCCATAAACGTCAGTTCCTGTGACGTATTCAGACGCAATCCGTTTAAAAATGGCGGCAATGAAGCACGGGACGAGTCGCTCGCATGTTTCGATTTTTACACACACACGCACGCACGCATGCACGCGCGCGCGCACACACACACACACACACACACATATATACACACACACACATATATACACATACACACACATACATACACAATATATATATATATACATATATATATATATATATATATATATATATATATGTGTGTATGTATGTGTGTGTATGTGTATATATGTGTGTGATTGTTATATATAACATATAGATATATATGTTATATATTAGATATATATATATATATATATATATATGTAAATATATAAGTAGATCAGTGTGACTAATGCCGTGACTATTAGCCTAGTTGAATATATATGTGTATGTGTGTGTGTGTGTGTGTGTGTGTGTGGTGTGTGTGTGTGTGTGTGTGTGTGTGTGTGTGTGTGTGTGTGTGTGTGTGTGTGTGTGTGTGTGTGTGTGTGTGTGTGTGTGTATCAAGCGTGACACACCTGTTGAAAAGTACTGAGTCTTTAGAAATAAAAAGCCACTATAAAGACATTGCTAAGAACTGAATACTCTAGATAAACGTTCTACAAATCCTGGCCCACGGGCCCAATGTGGTCGGAGTAAGGGTTCCAATTTCCCCGAGACCAACAGTATCCCTAAGATAGTACAAGCTGTACGGGAACCTACTAGAGGCAAACACATCCTAGAACTTTTCCTCACTACAAACCCCTCCGTCATAGAAAGCACGCATAGCATACCAGGCATCAGTGCCAATGACAGTATCCCCTTATTAAACACCAACATAAACCTGTCCAGAAATATTCCCCCTCCCTACAAAGTTTTCAAATACCATAAGGCAGAATGGAAACACATTGATCAAGAACTCCAGGACCTAGGAAACAAAATTCAAAACCAAGCTTTACTCACTGACTCCCCAGAACCACTTTGGGACCTCTTCAAACACAGCCTCCAGGAAATTATGAACCAATTCACCCCCTTCAAATATTCTTCCAAACGGTACTCACTCCCCTGGATTACTAAAGACATAAAAAGGATCAACAAAAAACAACGACTATACAACAAAGCTAAGAAATTCCAAAGAGAAACTGATGGGACATCATTTAGGAAATACCGTAAAGCTACCCAAAAGAAGATCCAGTCAGAATACTGGAAATATCTCGCACACATAATCGACCCAGAACAAGACAAAGAAAAACAATCCTTTTGGCACTACATAAAATCACTCAATAAAGACTCAACAGGAATCTCCCCACTAAAAGATAAAGGCATCCTTCACACAGACAGCAAATCCAAAGCAGATATCCTCTCAAACCAATTCCAGTTTGTATTCACCAATGAAAACCTAACCAATCTCCCCCAGCTCCCCAACCAAAACCTATCCCCACAAATGCCCCCAATCCATATTACAGTGAGAGGCATTGAGAAATTACTTAAAGAATTAAAACCAAATAAAGCCCAATGCCCAGATAACATTCCTGCCAGAATCCTGAAAGAAATGGCCTTTAAAATAGCACCCATCCTGACAATTATATTCCAGAAATCAATAAATTCCGGAACTCCCCCTTCAGACTGGTTGAAAGCACATATAGGCCCCTTATCCACAAAAAGGATGACAGAACCATCGCCTCAAACTATCGGCCAATCTCCCTCACCAGTATACCATGCAAAATTCTTGAACATATCATATCCACATCAATCCATAAACATCTTGAAAACTACAATATTCTCACTGACCGACAACACGGCTTCAGATCTAGGCGTTCCTGTGAAAGTTCACTGCTCACAACTATCCATGACCTGACTAGCACCCTGGAAAAAATCACCAAATTGACTTTCTACTGCTAGATTTCTCTAAGGCTTTCGACACTGTCCCCCATAATCGACTCCTCCACAAATTAGACCACTACGGAATTAGAGCCAGCACCCACCTCTGGATTAAAATTTGTCTTACCAATAGAACTCAAGAAGTGCTGGTAGAAGGGTGCAAGTCGGGTCAGGTACACGTGAGCTCTGGAGTCCCACAGGGTACTGTTCTTGGCCCCCACCTCTTCCTTCTCTATATAAATGACATGCCCACCCATATATCTCCAGGAACCTCCCTCAAACTTTTCGCCGACGACGCAATGCTCTACCGAAAAATCAATAATCACCCCGACCAAGGCAATCTACAGCATGACCTTGACAGACTAATCGACTGGGCACAATCTTGGCAAATGACTTTCAACCCCTCCAAATGTGAAATAATGCGCATCACCAGATCGAAATCACCCATAGATAACCCATAGACAATACATAACGAAACACTCAGAGCAGTACCAGTAACAACACACCTTGGCATAGACATATCAAATAACCTCTCCTGGAACCCACACATCAACAAGATAGTCAATAAGGCAAACAGCAAACTTGGATTCATTAAAAGAAACTTAAAATCTATTCCCCAGTCCATCAAGACCTATGCCTATTGGAGTCTGGTCAGCCCACACCTCGAGTACTGCTGCCGGGTGTGGAACCCATAAACCACCCGAAACATCAACCATCTAGAGGGGGTCCAGCACCGGGCAGCAAGATTCGTGGTCCATAATTACAGCTGGAAAACATCTGGATCCACCTTGGCCTCTGCCCCCTCCTGGCCAACCCTAGAACAGAGGAGGGCTGAGGCCAGACTTACCACCATGTAAAAAATAGCCAAACAGCCAAACAAGATTCAACCACCCGCACAGATATAGACAAATATCAACTTCCACGAACAATAGCCCAGTGGAACAGACTTCATTATAATGTATTTGCCCACAACAGTCTCGACGCCTTCAAGGGTGCATTGCAGGATATTAACCTGACAACTGCACCCTTCAGGCACCTCCAATAAGCAATACACACCACCACCCCTGTCCCCCTCCACACCCCGTCCCTACCACACCCGCACCCTCCCCCATCATTGACTTGTACTTTTCCCCATCCACCCCACCCTAATCTCATATTCCCAAGCACAAATATTCTTATTCCACTTCCAGATAACATGAAGCCAGCCATCCTGAAACCGACCATCCACACTAGTGCGTGATGCCCCAGTAGGGGTTTTGCACTACAACAAAATCAGAATCAGAACGGTCGGTTTGTTGATGTCACTGCTTCTTCGCTAGTTCATTCATACCCGCGGTTACCCAGACGCCGTGAGGTGGCAGCACGTTTTAACCACTCACAACCGCCTGGTGAATTAATGCTCTGCCAATGTTACCGCCTGGGCGGCCTTACCCACAGGACAGAGTAGAGACGGTGTTTGAAATAACAAAACAAATAAGGATATGTTTTACTACTATATTATAAAACTATTCAAAAGTAAACTTACACAGAAATGAAAATTTGTCGTTGTTAATTTTACATCTCATTTTTTTACTTTCTACCTTGTATTTTGTGTATAGATATTGTATATCTTAATTTCGTTATCAAAAACATACGTACATTGATTAATATTATACACGTAAACCTGTGAATTAATCCAAACCAGTGCTGCCGTCTGACGGTTTCGAGCAGTGACACTACATAAGGGTTACATAAGCAAACAAATTGTCACCACGCTATCTTCTCGGCGAAATTATGCAAGAATATAAAAAGGTTCCACAACGAAATATGCTTTTTCGCTCGTATAAGCGATGTGAGTGCTGCTTTTTAGCATGGCTTGAGACAACGCAGGAACTGCTGTCACATTTTCGTAGTATTTGATTGAGCGATATTGACGATATTAAGGACTCCTTCGATATTAGATAATAGCGATCGTTCTGCTATCTTAGAAACAGTAATACGCATAGTTTGTTACATAATAGGCAGCATCATCACGTTGCTTAAGCAT
>JAODUO010000190.1:522500-525000 GCA_025642075.2 Ridgeia piscesae
AAAGATTAATAATATATATATTTTCCTCAACTATATTATATTACGTATTATATATATATATATATATATATATATATATAGTATAAAATATATATATATATATATATATATATATATATATATATATATATATATATATATATATATAAAATATATATATATAAATACTTAAAACATACTTCACTGCTAGTGACTGTGGCCACAGTGTGGTGATGTTGGTTGGACACTACTGGTGATGTCTACGTCTACGTCTCCGTTTCCTCAACTATATTATATTACGTATTATATATATATATATATATATATATATACTATATTATATTACGTATTATATATATATATATATATATATATATATATATATATATATATAATACGTAATATAATATAGTTGAGGAAACGGAGACGTAGACGTAGACATCACCAGTAGTGTCCAACCAACATCACCACACTGTGGCCACAGTCACTAGCAGTGAAGACATACGTGTCTTTAAGTGTGTTTTGGTGAGTGTTTGTGGCTGCTCATATCATGATCAATACGTCAACATGGAAATGTGTCCAGTTGTGTTGGGAAGGACGTAACTGAGCCTAAATGGACATTTGAATAACATATACACGGCCAGTGTAGAGCGTTTATTATGTGTTGCTATTGTCAAAACATACTTGTCATCCTGTGTACATTTGTGTCCTCGGAAATCTATCTGGCAAACGTGTTATAAACTGTCTAATACGGCAGTATTGTTATTTAACGTTACATACAAAAATACGTGTGATATCAATATGGTTTGGCCTGTCTATGAGCGCGAGAAATAGTTCAGAGCAAGTGTGAATGACCGCAGTGGGGAGCGGTGGTCGCGCGGTAGAGCGCCGGACTGTCAATCGAGGGGTCGGTGGTTCAATCCTACCTACGCCGTTTCGAAACTTAGATCCCACACAAGGAGTAAATGTGTAACCTGTAATAGACTCACTAATTCTAGAGAAGGACAACTCCTAGGTTATAAGGCCTAAGCTAAAGCAAACCATCAGCGAATCGTCCCATCCGGATATGACGTCACACGATAGAGATATGTACCACAATAACCTCCGGAGCTCACTCACACCTGACTGCCTGTTACTGATGGTTCTCGGCACTTTTACTGCAGTATCTTGGAAATAACACTAGTTATGGTCGATGATTAACTGCTTATTACGATGGTTTCCTGGCTGACGCAACATTATGCACAATAGGTTGTCAGTGTCCATCCATTTAAAAGACAGGGCGACATAAATGCAAGCAGCGTTATATTATGCATGCGTGTGCGTGCATGTGCATTTTCTAGTGAGAAAAGCGGCACAAACAATGTTATCTAGTGTGCAACATAGCGTCAGGATACCATCGTAAAATCGTCCTTCTCGTTTTGTTGTAATAACTAGGAGGTTTCCGTGGTCACCGTCTCTCACTCTTGGGACATTTTCAATTTACGAAATCAACCGATATTTAATAAATCAGTATCAGCCACTATCGTATAACGATTAAGCGATGTGCCTAAATATATTCAATTTATTTCACGATATGATACGCGATACAGTTGACCAGTATCGCAATAATAGGCAGGACTCCCGGAGTTGATGTTTTCACAACAGACGTGGGCAGAAGAAGACATTCCACAGGACTTCAAGGACGCCTCGGTTATACATCTACATAAGCGCAAGGGAAATCGACAACCCTGCGACAACCACATAGATAGTTTACTCCCTTCCATCACAGGAAAAAGCCTTGCCTGAAACATACTGATCTGCCCGATATGTAATCGGGCAGATCGAAGACTTCTATCAGAAAGCCAGCGCTACTCCAGTACGCAACTGGGAACTATTGACACTATATTTGCTACCTTGCGGGCGGGGTTGTTGCAGGCCGATAGGGGTCTTGGATCACAATTCTCAGAGGGAAAGGTGTTTTACATTTCAAAGATGTTTCACATTTTAAACGGGTTTCACATTTTCAAAGGTGTTTCACATTTTCTCTTTTGTGGTATGGTTGCATAGACATATGTTGTGAGCAAACATCGGCGACGAGATCAAAACGTTTAGTCATCTATCGTCAATTTCGCGAAGAAAATGATACCTCAATCCCGAACCACAAGGAAATTATATCTTAAGCCAGGCTTCACGTTGTTCCAGCTGATCACGAATCACAGGAATAAAAAAGTCACGTTCCACGAGGAAATAATTCTGCAATTCACGAACGTCTGCACCGAGTGCCTGGAACCTGTAAGAAAGATGCTTTCACATAACGTCGACATGTAACGTTATATCACCAATTCTGTCGACCTTTCCAAGGACGTCGACATTAGCAGTCGTGAGGGACTCCGGAAAATGATGAGCACGTATGTGTGTCCGGATAGGTTCACTCTGATGGCACAGCAACAGAGCAGCAACTCTCGCCTGCCGCCATATTGGTGTTTACGTTATTTTGCCATTTTCATTCAACATCCAAGATCCGGCCCCAACACAGTGCGAA
>JAODUO010000190.1:530000-532500 GCA_025642075.2 Ridgeia piscesae
TGTCAGATGAAGACATTCGATTACTGCCGCCACATATTCGTTTTTGCCGACCACTTCATCTACCGCAAAACGTGTCAACAACAATTCATGCGTTTTACTTACGATGATCCAGACTCGGCAGCGTAGGCTGATGGACTCTTCTGCTGAAAGCGTGTACCGCATCACAATGTCGCCAGCAAAGTGCAACGCTCATTTGTTCAATTCATGTAAGGTTGATACATTTGAACAACACGGCGATGTCGACGTCGACAATTCATATTTGTGCTGGTAACACCGGATATTGTGAAAGTGACCAACAACATTGTCTATTCAGCATATCTAGAGAGATGTTCAGGGACAACTAACATTATGAGATTTTCTATTAGTCCGGAACGCAATGAGAATCCTCACCCCGTGGTAACTACCGTACTTCCTGAAGACCGAGAAGGACATTAAAATCGGCTTAGAAGTCTTCACATTCACTAACATTGTAGCACTCCAACAGACAATTCAGGGAAGAGACAAGTTTCGTTTGCAGATTCGCTTTAAAAAAATAAACAAGCGCAGTATGGGGGATTTGCTATGGTCTAATAGAAAATTGATATACCTCGCTAACCTCAGAATTTCAGTTGATCATTATGTCGTACTGTAGTGATATGTGGTTCATCTTTCATCATTTTTTATACGGCCACTGTTCTTTACAACAACTGGATTCAGCTTCAATCTACTGAGAGTATATTGGAAAAATAAGAATGTTCTCCTATACCCTTACTTAATCAGTATGTTTTGCCTGCAGTTTCAACTCGGAATTTAGGAGTAATTATTTATGATAAATTTAGTTTTAGAGAACACATTTCTCAAATTTGTTGAACACATTATTACCACATTCGTCACTTGTAGTCAAGTTGCCATAATGATGACCTTGCAATGTTAACTACTGTAAACTTTTTTTTATGGAAATGTATTTTATATAGTTATGAGAGCAAAATTAGCTTGGTTGCACCTTGTGCAACCTTGAGCATTTCTCAGAACTCAAGATGGCGGTCTCGGCCATCTTGAATTTCGGCAAATTTTCAACCTTTGATCTCGATGACATAGAGGGTCGTGTAATACCTCTTTATAAGGGTTTTCCAGGATGGGGAGTCCATTTCTGGAGTAATTTTTTGGATTCGGTGTCAAATTGAAGGTCAAATCAGAGGTCAAAGGTCAAATTTACTTGTACAACCTTTAGCATTTCTCAGAATTCAAGATGTATGTATATATTAAGGAAATAAAACATGTGAATTTGAATTTATTTGGCACGCCTTTTCGATATGCAAATATGTATATATATACACACACACACACACACACACACACACACACACACACACACACACACACACACACACACACACCACACACACAAGTACATGACAGTGGTATATATATATATATATATATATATATATATATATATATATATATATATATATACACTTTGCCGATGCAATTTCTGCGAATTTGTTTTAAAACCCCGCCAGTGCGACCGAAGTGTCCCGCCGAAGCCACCAACCTTTATCCACTAGCCGAAGTGGCTGGGTGATTGAAGCTTCCTAAATGCAAACGATCGTTTTTTCTTTTTCGTTCTCAAATTTCTAAACGAAAACGGAAAAGACCATATTAGCAGTTGCTTGATGAGCCGGTTTTGGGTAATTCAGAATCGGTCGGTATTGTGAGATCTCTCTTGGTAGATGTAATAGTGCAACGCATATTTCCATATAATAGTTTGGCATATCATCATCGTCTACGGTTTCCGGTCATTATGTCTGGCAGATGAGGATTCGTTATATGATCCTGACGATGCTTTATGGACATGCTTGTGGACATGTCGTTGACATTGCCAGATCGTTTCCAATTCCACCTGATCGTGTGTTATTTCTATTGTTACTGCCACGCTGTTACTATTCCTGTGATGCCTAATTCTGGCGCAAGTCAATGCCCCAGCGAGTGGCCAGTGGCTCGGACGACTGGCAGTGCAGTCGCCAGCTGGTAGACCGAGTATAGCGTTCATGTGAAAACTGAACGCGCAGGGAGGCTGTGTTCGTTAACGGTGCAAATTACTTTTATAGCTCAATGCCTAATTGCGTAACCGAGCATGCGAAGTCGGCATCCACGTAGACAAGCTCAGACAACAGCAGATGCCGCTTGGTAAGTGTTGCGCTCCTTTCAATACATGTGGTTGACGTTCGAGGCAAGTGCGTGAATATGTTGCATTCTGGTACGTAAAATAAAAATCTAACATGAATGCAACCCTACGGACATATCATCACATATCATACAAAAACATGTACGCATATCACATAGTTGCTACAAGTTGCTTTGTCATTACTATAATTTTTCTGATAGCAACGGGTTTTTCTATCGCGTTTTCAAGCAACGTCATTTTTGCTCGGTTGCATCCTAAATGGCGGTCAAGTTTGAGCATTGCGCGCATTCTTTGTCACGATTGAGTCGTAATTACAACGACCGTCATGTTATG
>JAODUO010000190.1:540000-562500 GCA_025642075.2 Ridgeia piscesae
CCAACAGACCAATATGTTATCGCGGATGACGCCGTATACTGTTGATATTTGCTAATTAGAGAAGGTTCTGTGTTTGCGGTAGGTTCAATGTTCACCGTTAATAACTTTACAGTATATCTGAATTGGCGAAACATGCGGGTCAACACTCGTTGATCGAAAGTTAGACTGTTGTGATGCAAAAACAGACATATCATAATGTAGTTGTGCTGGGTGCTGATTTATGCAACAGTTAGTCTGGTGGTTGTTGTTGGTATTGTGTACCAGCCGTCGGTACGTAGAGAGAACATCGGGTACGCCAGGCGTTAGTTGTTAGTACTGCTAGTATACATCCGAACTGCGTCGACAACGAGCGCTCGGATATTGGATATATAGTGGTATTTACTTGTGGAGGCCATTTCAGTAACGGTGTTAAGAGCTGCTAACCAATTTTGATCTTTAACAGTGAGCTTGAATACCTGAAATCGTTTGACGCCATCACGCGCCCGCCGGTCATTGTCACTTGTGTGTCGGGGAAATAGTGTCCTCTGTAATACGGCAGTGGATATTTGCGTTTTGAAAACAATTCATTAAATTTAACGACGGTTTTATTTAATGACAGATTTTTCGATAAGAACACTTTGTCTCAGTGAAACGGTCCCCTGGTTATATAATCGAGGACCATCGTCAGTTTGGTCGTCGGTAATTCAACTCGTGAATTTACAAAACTAGGTTGTTACTGCGATCGTCACCATCTTAACTTAAACGTTTTGACAATAACACACGCATGCACATGCACGCATGCACATGCACGCATGCACATGCACGCATGCACATGCACGCATGCACATGCACGCATGCGCACTTTGAGGAGACCGTCACTTGTGATCAACAATACATATGCGCTTGGAAGAAATCATCGCTCGTTGTCAATAATGGCCAAGTGTTTCAATAACTCTTCGGTCGTCAACAAAATCTCTCTCCAAAAGCAATATTCACTGCTCACGCTATATCCGTCAGCCAGAGGACCATCAACTTCTATAACATTTTAAACTTTCCTTTGTAAAATACTGAATAAATGGTACAGATGTTGGATCCGGCGATTGCTTTATTATGTAGCCAATGCATATCTGATGCACACAGAAATTGAGTGGACACATTCTGTACGAACCCAGATATAACATAAATGTTGTCAACTCTTCATTTATATCCATTATCTGGAGGCACGTTTCTAATTATATTGTTAAGTTGTAAGTTGTGCTTGTGACATGTCATTGCATGAAATGTTATTATTACAATGAATAAACCGGCATATAAAAGCAAAGTATTTATCGGCGCCAAAATATAGGCGAAGTTCCCAAGACGAGAAAAAGCCAATCTAACGATGCGTTTGTACTGTAAGAAACTTCTAAATAATATAGAACTAACACATTAGGACAACAGTCGAATCGATTATTTTAACAGCAACGGTAGCAATACAACCATTTATGTTACTTTCCGTCAGCATATAAATTGGTTCATATTGTTTTTTCGACGTGCGTGACAGGAATACTGCACGGAATGAGTTATATATGCACGAGCTCTGGCCAGCTGTCCACGTGAACCCTCACATATATTTATAACAGTAATTTCAGAGGTGATACTTTTTGAACATTAAGAGTAAAAGCTGCCAAATTGAAAGAACATTGGTCTTCATAATACAGACACGTGAAAGGCGATGTTGTTTGAATTGCAAGGTCACATTTGGACGCGAAGCATGTTCAGTATCCCGTGGGGCCAAGCCGTGCAATGTAGACATATTAACTCGTATCTCGCGTGACATGTGTACGTTATTGTAGTTTCTCGAGAAGGAGTATACGCACGAGATGGGTCGAACAATCTGATACATTTGCTTTAAGCGTAGAAACTGATGCCAGTAACTCTGCTCTCTTTGCCAATTTTTCATCTCCCATTCTTTCCACTTGTCCGGCCCATTTAAGCCTAGTCCTCACCAGTTTCTTCTTAAAAAACTTTCCTTCACTCCAACCACCACTCTCAGTACGTCAATTCTTCTCTTATCCGCTCTCGTCACTTCTACGATTCTTCTTATCCAGTTGTTTTCACAAACCTGCACTTTCTCCTGTTGTTTCTCTGTTAGTGCCATCATTTCTAAGCCATACAACCATGCCGTGGCAACACGCGAGGTGAGCACCTTTCCTTTAAGTTTACACGATATCCGTCTGTCACCCATCACCCCTTCGACTTTCCTCCAAGTGTTTGCCCCTGCTGTAATCCTCCTGCGAATGTCGCTGTCCGAATAGCCATCCCCACATATCGCATCCAAGCAATATTATATATATATATATATATATATATATATATATATATGAAGGACACATAATAATAATTAATGTATCAAGAAACTATTATTGTGTGGTCTGGAGTTGCACATTAGTTATTTATTGGGAAACGGTCAGGCTTCGAACCGTCGCTCGTTAATCCCAAATAGCTGTTGCAGATGGATAGAGTTCGCTACGCGCGACACTTGGTGTAGAAGATAACGACTCTTTTTATATTGATTTCATTTAAAACAAACTTCAAACGTGCAGTAGTATGTCCCAGTCGTGTCGTTAATATTCATATTTACTACACGCACACGCGAGATAGAAAAACAAGCAGTGAGCACTTTGACAAAGTTCACGGTGAATTAATTACCTGATCTAAATAGTGACCATTTACATAGAGCTGCTCAAAGAGTTACTATTTCATCAACACAAAGCAAAATTATCGATCGGCATAAAAGAGGTTTACGTTGTAATGATATACGAACACAACTTTAAGCATGCGATTCGTATGTCAACACAGGCGCGAAAGGGCACGTGAAATTTGAGTTGTGTGTTATGTCATCTCGCCCTAAAAACAGCTTCATCAAACAATTTACGTAGGTGGCATATTACAGAAGCGAGAATGACATTCTCAGTGTGACGCACGTACCTCATTCAATTATATATGCTACGATTACTCTTACGATCATGTATTTTAGGAACAGTTATTATTTTTAGCTAATCTATTATTTCGTTATTTTATTTATATTATTCTTATTTTTATTTTGTAGTAATTATAATGTTTTTATATATATTTACTTTAACTATTTATATTTACGCAATTGTCTTAATATTTTAGAAACAATATCATATGTTTTAATTATTTGGTATGTATATATATATATATATATATATATATATATATCTTTTTAAAATACAATATATAATTTACCATTATATATATATATATATATATATATATATATATATATATTATAACGTTTTATTTTCTACTTTTGTATGATTCCATGTACGTTTTATTGTTGTGTGTACGCGCCTATGAACGGGCTGGTCCGGTGATACAGAGCTCTAGAAATGCTCGTAATAAATGATAACAATAATAATACGTCTGCGTGGGCTTTGCTTGCACGAGTAGTAATGCAATTAGTGCGATGTCCACTTAGCAACTCGTGGTACACACGTGGAAACCACACGCGGCTGCTCTTACTGCTTAGAGCAAGCCTTCTAACGCACCTGGTGAGTGGCACATGTGGTCCACTCTCTCCTAGCGACCTGCAGGGTCCATCGTTTGACTGTGTATGATACGGATAATTTAATACAGGTCTAATTTCCTACTCGAATGAATTTCACCGGTGGCGTGTTTGTTAAAGCGACATGATCAGTTCGTGGCTTTTTATTTTTATTGCAAAATCATGTTAATCAGTATAAGTTATAACTATTGTAGCGTCCTGACCGCCAATAAATGTTTTATCGAAACAGAACTGACTTCGTAATGTAAAACGTCGAATGTTTATAAGAATCCCGTCGCTGTCACTCAAATCGCCGCGAACTACCAACTGGGAGCCGTGCACCTGGCTGGTGTGGCGTTAGTGGCGTCAACTTGTGTTCACGTGATACTGCATCGCGTGATCATGCATTTCCTTCTGGGCTTTTAGCCACGCCTACAACGGTTTCGAAAACGCCTCGTGGTCGATGTGTACACAGAGTTAAGCGCCCTTACTGCGTCTATTTTCAACCCCTATATGGTACATGAAAACATATATTTTGACTGTCTTTACGCTATAATAGGTATAATTTATACCGTATAACATGATTTTGCAATACAAATAAAAAGTCACGAACGGACCATGTCGCTTTAATGCACACATTACCGAGAAGATCATTAGGCGAAACCAGCAAAGAGGATAACATGGTGTGGACGTAAGGCCTGCATACGCTTAATAACACATGTGCTTTGCTACATTAGTTCAAAGAAATTAATAAAAAAATAAGCACGCATACTGTATGTTATCTAGGTAAGACACCATTTATATAAATTGAATAGTTAGGAAATTAACACGCAGTAGTTGTGTCAGTAATTAGTCAAAGTTGCAGTATTACATTTTGCCGTGCGTGTTCTGTAGTTTCCACCGTTTGAATCTAGTCAAACTTGTATATATATATATATATATATATATATATATATATATATATATATATATATATATATATATATATAATAATAGTACATAATATTTCTGTATGAAACGTTGCAACATGATATAAAATTGGAGATACAACGTATCATGCAACGACATTGGCACTCTTGGTGATAATGCAGACGTTTCTTTAATGGGAAACAAAATAAAATGTTATCCTGTTGTGCCCTAGGAGTTAATACAAGTTAAATACTTAATAACCAACACGTTCACGTGAGTTGTTAGCTCAGAATGCGGTTTCAAATTCGACAATTGTAATACAATGTTCGGCGTCATGGAGGGAGTCACATTATCGATGACGCAGTAGATTAATAAATTAGCGCCGACCTGTGTCGTTATGGCGCCACTTTCGTAATTTGACCACACATGAACACACATGCTTAATTGTTCGTTTATTTTATTCTCTTCAAATCCGAAGGTGAGTTGCATTTTTATATGCACAAACAACTGTTCTGAGATGTAAAACTTACTTTGGAGCAGACGATATCATGCTTAATAGTGGGGCTCTCTGCTTTGTGTATTACTTAAAGTCTAGTTGCTAGACATTGTAATTACTGTAAGATTTTTCTTGATTGATATGTATTCACGTACAAGATAATAAATAGGTAAAAATAAAATACAAATTAAATAAACTGACAGGTGTCTACACTTCATACATAGCCCGGAATAGGTGGGTTTTCAATAGTCACGAGGCAACAGGTTTTCTTCATCTCGGCAGGGAGAGAGTTCCACAGTCGTGGACCAGCTACTGAGAACATTCCATCACCGTAGATGGACCAAGATCTGCAGGTGATGGATCGAAAGAATGACAGTTTTCACTAAAAGCCTCCAAAATATGAAAGGGAGGGTGCCAGCTCCTCTGGCCGAGCAGTGATTTGTAACGGGAAGTTTGATGTTTAGAACGTGGGAATGTTAAACATCAATGGGTATTACGGTTAACTTTGCTCGCCTCGGCATTATTGCCAATCAATTCTGTTTTGAAACTGAATGTTTTATTTACCATTTGACGTGTTGCTGGCGGAACCTTTCAAATTGCAAACAAACATTGTTCAAAGCTTAATAAAGTAACTAAACACGCACTGGCAGCTAGTAATCTTCAGCGTGCATGTTGTAGTCACGAAAACGTAATATTATGTGAAAAAAATCAATCTAGGAGCTGGCACTCTCCCTTTAACTCGTGTAGTCCATTCAAATGTTGATGCCATCATCACTATTTCCCTATTGTTGTAATGTCATACAGTAGAGTGTCTTGCCTGATCTCTGGTGTTGTATCTTGATTCCACGCAACGAACCGGAAGTGTATTAATGTGTACACTTTCACGATGTTATCATACGCCGTTGAACCTACTCGGCTTCCCGGCGAGCGAATCACAGCTATGCCACGCCATTCATGCCATTCACTTAATTGTTTAAGTAAATCAGACCTAAGTAGCTATGTTAGCGGAAGCGCTGCCAACCGATTTCGCCGAATGAGGACATGCCGGTGGGTGGCGTTTGCGGCGGTGGTTGTGGTTAATGTGATCCGTCACGTCATAACTGAGGCCGGTGATTTGTAAGAGTCCCGTGATAATTTGCCACTGGCTCATTGCCGCTATGACATGGTAGAATAACGGGTCCTCGGGTAACCACCGCCAACAGCACTTGTACTGCTGATTGAGTTGCGAATATTTGTAGATGAGCGATCTGAAATCGCTGCGTTTGATTTAATTCTATATATTATCGCAAACAAGTAAACACAGTTATAGTTTGCAGTTGTGCAGTATCATAGGAGCTAAATTCGTTCCGTCGTTGTCAAATTATGTTTGTCTAAATCGAGAAATATATAATCAAGTCGTGAACATTAAAAATATCCATCCGAAACGTTCCACACCGTAACAACGATGACGTATTTTGGTCATATATGTATATGGTTATGTGCACGCTTCATGTTAAATTGTGTGTGCATGTGTATGGGATGTCTACGTGTGAGTATGTGCGCGTGCGCGTGCGGGTGCGCATGCATGTGTATTCCTGTGGGTGGATGTTTTTGTTCATGCGCGTATGCGTGCGTGCACGCGTGTCTATATGTGCGTGTGCGTGTGCGTGTGCGTGTGCGTGTGCGTGTGCGTGTGCGTGTGCGTGTGCGTGTGCGTGTGCGTGTGCGTGTGCGTGTGCGTGTGCGTGTGCGTGTGCGTGTGTGCGTGTGCGTGTGCGTGTGCGTGTGCTGTGCGTGTGCGTGTGCGTGTGCGTGTGCGTGTGCGTGTGCGTGTGCGTGTGCGTGTGCGTGTGCGTGTGCGTGTGCGTGTGCGTGTGCGTGTGCGTGTGCGTGTGCGTGTGCGTGTGCGTGTGCGTGTGCGTGTGCGTGTGCGTGTGCGTGTGCGTGTGCGTGTGCGTGTGCGTGTGCTGTGCGTGTGCTGTGCGTGTGCGTGTGCGTGTGCGTGTGCGTGCGTGTGCGTGTGCGTGTGCGTGTGCGTGTGCGTGTGCGTGTGCGTGTGCGTGTGCTGTGCGTGTGCGTGTGCGTGTGCGTGTGCGTGTGCGTGTGCGTGTGCGTGTGCGTGTGCGTGTGCGTGTGCGTGTGCGTGTGCGTGTGCGTGTGCGTGTGCGTGTGCGTGTGCGTGTGCGTGTGCGTGTGCGTGTGCGTGTGCGTGGTGCGAGTGCGTGTGCGTGTGCGTGTGCTGTGTGCGTGCGTGTGCGAGTGCGTGTGCGTGTGCGTGTGCGTGTGTGGATGTGTGTATACCTATGGAATACAATTCGTCATTGGTAATTTGATGCACGTAAATTACATATCTGTACGTTTCAATTTCCGTCCGTCCGTCCGTCCTTCCGTCCTTCCGTCCTTCCGTCCTTCCGTCCTTCCGTCCTTCCGTCCTTCCGTCCTTCCGTCCTTGTTCATATACACAACTTCAATAAAACAATATTAGAATAACACTCGTATTCAGAGTTTTTTTTATATAACGATATGGTATTTTGTCAGCATGGAAGATCTTCTCTACATAAATTATAACTCCGGACTGCCCTGTTGGCTTGTGCAGATGAGCCTGACGACTATTTCAATTGCGTTAGCATATTAAAAACATACATCCACAAATACAAAATGGCAAAATTCGATTCGAAATAGTCATCGCCGCTTTATTAAACAGCGTTGTCTGTGGTATTCTAACTCTGCTCAGCGCAAACAGCCGGTGGCTAGCATATTAGATACACTCCCAGGTACGCTCAGTGCACGGGTCTATTTCGGAGAAGACCAAATGAAAAATGTCCAGCCCACACCATTCGACTACAGCCAAAGACCTGGCAGTGTGGTCTTCAATTTCATCCAATAACTCCAGATTTTCAGCGGTGTTTCCAGACAACGGATACATGTCCAGAAATTAATATTTCGTACAGACATTCGCAGTTCGGTGAACACAAGCCCAAGCAGTGGACAGTGGCTCTAAATGTACGTTTCCTTAGAACAAAAAGGTCCCTCCTTTTAAGCTGTTTGGTCAAGTGTGCTCATCGTGTCGTCATCAATGGATATCTGGATTCCGTGCATAGATGAATCGATCATTCGTCAGAGTTGGAAAGTCTCGTAATGTTAGGTTTCTCAGATCAGCCTGGTGGACGTTTTTCTGTTATTTTCTGTTTTTATTTTCATGAACGGGTGTCAACAAGATGTGCATTGACATTCGTTCGAGTTACGATAATAATGGCCAGCCAGATGTAAGCAGATCAAGTGAATCTTATTTGTACATTTGTCTACATACCGACAAAGTTTTTCAGTTGTAAGCCAATTGTTCCTGTGGACATGTAGACAGTTCGTTTTACACTTCACTCCTTTGTAGGTCTGTTCGTTTTACACTTCATTCCTTGGTAGGTCTGTACGTTTTACACTTCATTCCTTGGTAGGTCTGTACGTTTTACACTTCATTCCTTAGTAGGTCTGTTCGTTTTACACTTCATTCCTTGGTAGGTCTGTACGTTTTACACTTCATTCCTTTGTAGGTCTGTTCGTTTTACACTTCATTCCTTGGTAGGTCTGTACGTTTTACACTTCACTCCTTTGTAGGTCTGTTCGTTTTACACTTCATTCCTTGGTAGGTCTGTTCGTTTTACACTTCACTACTTGGTAGGTCTGTTCGTTTTACACTTCATTCCTTGGTAGGTCTGTCGTTTTACACTTCATTCCTTAGTAGGTCTGTTCGTTTTACACTTCATTCCCTTTGGGAGGTTGTTCGTTTTACACCTTCCTTGGTAGGTCTGTACGTTTTACACTTCATTCCTTAGTAGGTCTGTTCGTTTTACACTTCATTCCTTGGTAGGTTGCGTTTTACACTTCATTCCTTGGTAGGTCTGTTCGTTTTACACTTCATTCCTTGGTAGGTCTGTACGTTTTACACTTCATTCCTTGGTAGGTTGTTCGTTTTACACTTCATTCCTTGTAGGGCTGTTGTTTTACACTTCATCTTGGTAGGTTGTTCGTTTTACACTTCATTCCTTGGTAGGTCTGTTCGTTTTACACTTCATTCCTTGGTAGGTCTGTTCGTTTTACACTTCATTCCCTTTGGGAGGTATGTTCGTTTTACACTTCATTTCCCTTTGGTAGGTCTGTTCGTTTTACACTTCATTCCTTGGTAGGTCTGTTCGTTTTACACTTCATTCCTTGGTAGGTCTGTACGTTTTACACTTCATTCCTTGGTAGGTCTGTAAGTTTTACACTTCATTCCTTGGTAGGTCTGTTCGTTTTACACTTCATTCCTTGGTAGGCTTTTGTTTTACACTTCATTTCCCTTTGGGAGGTCTGTTTCGTTTTACACTTCATTCCTTGGTAGGTTGTTTGTTTTAATTATTCCTTGGTAGGTCTGTTCGTTTTACACTTCATTCCTTGGTAGGTCTGTTCGTTTTACACTTCATTCCTTGGTAGGTCTGTTCGTTTTACACTTCATTCCTTGGTAGGTCTGTACGTTTTACACTTCATTCCTTGGTAGGTCTGTTCGTTTTACACTTCATTCCTTGGTAGGTCTGTTCGTTTTACACTTCATTCCTTGGTAGGTCTGTTCGTTTTACACTTCACTCCTTGGTAGGTCTGTTCGTTTTACACTTCATTCCTTGGTAGGTCTGTTCGTTTTACACTTCACTCCTTGGTAGGTCTGTTCGTTTTACACTTCATTCCTTAGTAGGTCTGTTCGTTTTACACTTCACTACTTGGTAGGTCTGTTCGTTTTACACTTCATTCCTTAGTAGGTCTGTTCGTTTTACACTTCACTACTTGGTAGGTCTGTTCGTTTTACATTTCATTCCTTAGTAGGTCTGTTCGTTTTACACTTCACTCCTTGGTAGGTCTGTTCGTTTTACACTTCATTCCTTAGTAGGTCTGTTCGTTTTACACTTCACTACTTGGTAGGTCTGTTCGTTTTACACTTCATTCCTTGGTAGGTCTGTTCGTTTTACACTTCATTCCTTGGTAGGTCTGTTCGTTTTACACTTCATTCCTTGGTAGGTCTGTTCGTTTTACACTTCATTCCTTGGTAGGTCTGTTCGTTTTACACTTCACTCCTTGGTAGGTCTGTTCGTTTTACACTTCACTCCTTGGTAGGCCTGTTCGTTTTTCACTTCATTCCTTGGTAGGTCTGTTCGTTTTACACTTCACTCCTTGGTAGGACTGTTCGTTTTACACTTCCCTCCTTGGTAGGCCTGTTCGTTTTAAATTTCACTCCTTGGTAGACCTGTTCGTTATTCACTCCTTGGTAGACCTGTTCGTTTTACAATTCACTCCTTGGTAGGCTTGTTCGTTTTACAAACGGCAAAGTGTTGCATGAAGCAATACGACAAAAGTGTTTAATCCAATAATGGACCAGTCAGTCAATGGGATCAGTAAGGTTGCTACAACCATGAAAATACGGCCAGACAGCATTTTTTTAAATGGCTGCCATGTTTATATATTTCTAGATAATAAACATGATTTGAAAATATGCTTGGGTTTAGGAACCATATCGAGTTTGTAGTATGCATCTTCGCGATTGCAACATTTCTCGCTATTGCCATATTTTGCTCAGTTAAACTCTCAACCGTACAATACATCACAGCGCACGTACTGGTGAAAAGTAACAACCCAGACTCTGTTTAGATTTGTAACCTCTGTGCACCAAACAATGGCGTAAATGTAGTTTACATCCAGAATGGGTTCCGTATTGCATCAGTTGCTTTTAAGAAACACGCTGTGTAAAGTGATGAATACTCTCCTCGAAACGGTTAGCACTACACAGTGTAGCAAATAATGAAACAGCCTCTGCTTCAACTACGTTTTCTGCGTTTTCGTTTCGGCTTTGGCTGCTTGAGAATGTCAGCTAATACTTAGTAATGGCTGTCGTGCGGCCTCATGAAACCATAGATATGAGGTAGCTTCGAAGATAGGTTAGTAGATCAACGTATGTTGTGAATGTAGCCGGCGATTCCAGAAGGTAATCTTTGTGCTGCCCTAGAAGATGGTCGCTGGTGTGTAGGCAGACTCGCTGTTTTTGCTACGGTTGCATTTTTCTGTAATTCTTCTACGAGGCTCAAGTACTATCTTAGTTACTTACTTAGTTTCCGTCTCCACAGAGATCGGTCTCCAGCAAGCTTTTCCCAGTTGGCAGTGTCAGTCACACCTCTCTTGCAGACGGCCTAGAAACGTTGACGGGCCAGCCCTCTGCAAAACAAACATCTTTGGCACTCTCTCGTCGCATGATGTCCACGATCGAGCCAGCGAAGGCTGCTTAGCTTCAGCCGTGTTACTGGGCTCACGCACTTGGTGCAGCGTAAGATCTCTGGGGTCCAGACTCCGGTGTTTCCAGGAGACATCGGGTTCGATCGTAGATAGCGCACGTGGAATGCGTTAAGTCGATCGTCCTGAGTGGAGCTCACGAGTGTGTACGACCACAGGCGTTGTTCGTTGCCACCCGTGCGTGCTGCGTCGGAATTGTATTGTTGCAGACTCTGTGAAAGTTAGACGGTTGTTGAAACGGCTCTCGCTGTTTGTGCTTATTTCTGTTCCTAAGGAGAGTTTGTCAGAGAGGGCAGACCTGAAACTGGTATGTAATGCAACGTTAGACTCCAAAACATTGTTGTACTGCTTAGAAGTTGATACATGTGAATAATAGAATAACATAGAAACGGACCGCATTGTCTAACAACCAAGTGTACGGCAAAGTGTCTACATCTTTGGCGTTATGGCAAGGGGATCAAACTGATTAACTTATTGCAATAACTATTATTATCAATACCTTATTGCAATACATATGACTTTCATATACTTTCACCATTCTCGCTTCATTAGGTGGTTCTATATAAATACCTAACTTCCATTAGATGGTTTTACTAATCAAAAAGTAAAGTGGACTGTTAGTAACGATCACAAATGTGGAGGTCGAGAACGACAGTGAAAGCGCGAACGAGAGGAGCAGACAGAGGTGAAGATAAGAAAGACGTACAAACGGAGAAGTAGATATGCGGAGGGACAGAGAGGCGGAGAGGCGGAGAGGCGGGGAGACGGGGAGACAGGGAGACGGGCAGACGGGCAGACGGGGAGACGGGGAAAAGAAGAGAAGGAGAGATGGATAGACGGGAATACAAATATATAGAAAGAGAGAGAGAGGGAGAAAGAGAGAGAAAGTGAGAAAGAGAGAGAGAAAGAGAGAGAGGGGGGAAAGAGAGGGAGAGAGAGAGAGAGAGAGAGAGAGAGAGAGAGAGAGAGGAGAAAGAGATAGAGATAGAGATAGAGAGAGGGAGAGAGAGAGAGAGAGAGAGAGGAGAAAGAGAGAGAGATAAATAGAGAGAGAGAGAGAGAGAGAGAGAGAGAGAGAGAGAGAGAGAAGAGAGAGAGAGAGAGAGAGAGAGAGAGAGAGAGAGAGAGAGAGACCGTGAGTCGGAGAGACTAAGAAACCAAAGGAAGTGGACATTCTAAGTCTGTTGAGATTATTTACATTTTCTCAATGGAGATGTTTTATTGTCAAGTCTCTCGGCGTATTTTTATACGTTTCCTTTGGTACACCTGCTGAGAATATCTAATGCTCAGAAGCATCCAGCTGACACTAATCGTTACGCAACAGTTTGCACGCGTTGTTTGTCTCGTCTGAACCTATTCGCGCTTGGTACAGAGCGATTCATATGCATCGTCACGTTTGCTCAAAAAAATGATGATACGTATACAACCCCTCGATCTGTCCGTGTTGTTTATTGAAGTAATTCCGCTGTAAAATATCATGTTTCGCACTAATGTAAAGACCTCCTCACTATACGGCGTGCAGCTAAATGGGATATTTTGAAAGTTGCAAAATAACGACGTAACAGTAATGGTAATTCTACTAGTAGTACTGGTGAATTTTCGAAACTACCAACAATACATTTTAACATTATGATAACCCTGTGTGCGTATGAACGTATGTGTGTTTAGTATGTATATATATATATATATATATATATATATATATATATATATATATATATTATATATATATATATATATATATATATATATTATATATATATATATATTATTAATAATTAATTATTTAATTTATTTATTTATTTATTTATTTATTTATTTATTTATTTATTTATTTATTTATTTATTTTATTTTATTTATTTATTTATTTATTTATTTATTTATTTATTTATTTATTTATTTATTTATTTATTTATTTATTTATTTATTTATTTATTTATTTATTTATTATAAGCACTGCGTCTCTGCAATATATCAATATCAATATCAGCTATCATGTCAAATTGCAAACAGCCTACGTTTGCCTGCAATGAACATTCATTGTTCAGTAGCGGGCTGCGCTCATTGATACGTGCCTTGTCGTGATTATCACGAGTGATTGTTAAAGACCCGATGAAAGCCTGCGTTAATAGAAAAACCGGATGCTCGTTCGTATATCTCCGCTGAACTGACCTGCATGGCAGTCAACTGGTGCCTGGGGAGATGCACGTTTACTCACGTGGAGCAGTTAATTACACCACTGAACTAGATCGTGGTTTGAAACATGACTAGTTAGTGTTTGTCATAACAGGAGGCTCCTCGGAACGTCGGCCAACGTTCGGCTGTCTGTGCTGAAATGGAGTCCGATTCGTGATATGCGTATTGCTTTGTGGGATGTAGCGCGGGGTAGTTTGTGTAGGAACACTTAAGAGGCAAATTGCCATATGGAGTCATGCTCCAATACACCACTGCGTCCAGTATCTGGTTTACGTTCAAATGATTCAGACAGCATAGCTTTTTGTGAGTTGGAGTAAGTAATACCACGGCGGGATACTCGTATACGTTGTAAGTGGGAGGAAATCGTGGCAGTCTTCAGCATTATCCGGAGTGAATTATGTATCTGCTCTATCCTGGAGGAGGATACATCGAGAATACAGTCGGCATGACATTGTATGTTAGACTATGTTTGCAATGGTAATTGTGTGTGTGTGTGTGTGTGTGTGTGTGTGTGTGTTGTGTGTGTGTGTGCGTGTTTTTTTTTTTTTTTTTTTGTGTGTGTGTGTGGTGTGGTGTGTGTGTGTGTGTGTGTGTTTGTGTGTGTGTGTGTGTGTGTGTGTGTGGTGTGTGTGTGTGTGTGTGTGTGTGTGCGTGTGCGTGTGCGTGTGCGTGTGCGTGTGCGTGTGCGTGTGCGTGTGCGTGTGCGTGTGTGTGTGCGTGTGCGTGTGTGTGTGCGTGTGCGTGTGCGTGCGTGCGTGCGTGCGTGCGTGGGTGTATGTGTGTAAATATATACATTTATTGTGCCATTGTACACATAATTTATCGTCGTGCAGAATGTGTTTAGATGTAATTATATATTATTAATATAAAACCCGACCCTGAGATCGAAACCCGAGTATGTTGTATTGAGTCATTGTTTGTGCAGCGATGTCCGTGTGCAGGTAGCGAATATTATAAACAAAAATAATTAACCCGGTTCAGTTATTATGTTCACTGGTACATTGTATATACACCTCAGTGTACTTGAAAGCCAAACGTCTAGCGACGCACTGTACATTAATACTTTGTCAACTGTGGTACGCCTATAACATCTTAAAGATTACGTTGCATTACAATTATGTTACTGTCCACACTTGTTGAAGATGTTAGCACCACGATAACACAGGTTTTCACGAAATGTTATTAATCTGATGGATTCGCAATTTGCAATCACGTGGAGTATTAACATAGCCACTCTCGTGGAAAACATGTTGCAGTCAGCACGCAATAATGGTTTTGTTGCACAATGAAAATGTTTGTCACTTGTGAAACAACGCAATGGTTGCCACCAAACATTTATTGTCCCTGCGGGAGTAAGTGGGTCGTAGGTACAGTTCTGTTAAGTGCATCAAATTGTGCGCAGTGAGGTTGTCGTTTGTACATGCAGCAATAAACCTCACAAAGCTCGCCCGTGTCGACATAGTTACTATGTGCTGGATGAGTCGAGGGCGGATCGCAATTCCACAACGTACATACTTTTCAGATAGGTGTGCTGTTTACCATTTTAGAATAACAGATTGCCATAGAGACGTACATCCACTGTAGAAGCAAAATTGGTTGATAGTGTTTATTGTGTCTATTATTGGTTGTTTTCAAGGTAGGGATATTGTGGTTAATTAGTGGTTGCAATGTCTTCTTCAAGAGGCTCCTGATCAATCCCTATACACTGGCGATTATGATGCTCATGTTTTCGTCATTAGTCTCTTTAAGCGGCTGTTTGTTGGATATTCTTTGCGAATCGATATGCAAAATAGAAAGCGGTAATACTAAATGATTTATGGCGAGGCGTAGAACTTTCTGACCTTAGACTACGCAGCCATTCTCCCAATAATAATCAGGTTGAGGTCAGGGCACTGTGAGAGAATGATCAAAAGTCACCGGAATTAAACACATCAGTACCCAGCGCCATTACCAGAACGCATTACATTTACCAGAACCGCCTCACCAAAGCCATCGAATGAAACATTCTCATTCCGCGAAATCGGTTGGCATGGCTTCCGCAAGTAGACATTTAGGTCTGATTTACTTAACCAATTAGGTCGAGAACGTGAAACGTGTAACGTAGTCGTGATTGCCCAGCGTACACGTGCGTGCACATTTATGTCACTCAACGTACTACAATATCGTGGAAGCTCGCTCGAAGACACAAGGGCTGATAGTTGCAATGTATCACGATTGTATTGTATTGTACTGTATTGTATTGTATTGTACTGTGCTGTGCTGTGCTGTGCTGTGCTGTGCTGTGCTGTGCTGTGCTGTGCTGTGCTGTGCTGTGCTGTGCTGTGCTGTGCTGTGCTGTGCTGTGCTGTGCTGTGCTGTGCTGTGCTGTGCTGTGCTGTGCTGTGCTGTGCTGTGCTGTGCTGTGCTGTGCTGCGCTGCGCTGCGCTGCACTGCACTGCACTGCACAGTACTGTACTGTACTATACTATACTATACTATACTATACTATACTATACTATACTATACTATACTATACTATACTATACTATACTATACTATACTATACTTCATACTATACTATACTGTACTGTACTATACTGTACTATACTGTACTGTACTGTACTGTACTGTACTATACTGTACTTACTGTACTATACTGTACTGTACTGTACTGTACTGTACTGTACTGTACTGTACTGTACTGTACTGTACTGTACTGTACTGTACTGTACTGTACTGTACTGTACTGTACTGTACTGCACTGTACTGACTGACTGCACTGCACTGCACTGCACTGCACTGCACTGCACTGCACTGCACTGCACTGCACTGCACTGCACTGCACTGCACTGCACTGCACTGCACTGCACTGCACTGCACTGCACTGCACTGCACTGCACTGTACTGTACTGTACTGTACTGTCGATTCTGTACTGTACTGTACTGTACTGTACTGTACTGTACTGTACTGTACTGTACTGTACTGTACTGTACTGTACTGTACTGTACTGTACTGTACTGTACTGTACTGTACTGTACTGTACTGTACTGTACTGTATTGTATTGTATTGTATCGTATTGTATTGTGTTGAATCGCTACTACATGATGATGACGTGCGTGATGACATTACATCATTACATTTACTGAGGTAATCTGCTGACAATGTGCACACAAGAAGCGTAGGTCAACACTGTACGTTTCTTCTATCGTGCAACGAGTTACCAATTCCAAGGGAGAACACAAATCGCTACAAAAGCTGTATAATTCCGTGGTGTTTGGAACATTGCCAGAACGGTTAATTATGATCACGTATTTTAACAGACAGTTTAATTTTACTATCCATTTTAATATATGTTTAGAGTTTGTTAAGTTAATTGTATTTATTTATGTATATGCTTTAAATTTATGACGTAACGTTTTGCCAATGATTATTTCAGTAAGATGTTTTACCGTTGTATGATAGTATAATATTATGTGGAATTATTGATTTTATTGTGAATATTCATGTACAATCCAACATTAAAATTGTCATATAATAATCTTATTTTGTAGCCTGGAAAGAGTGGTCGTTTACACCTGAACTCATTTACGTATCCCTACAACGCGTGTAACGATCAGACTATTTGCCTGCACTGAATTAATACTTTAATATGTCGATACGTACGTTTGCAGGTTTTAAAGCTGTGTATGTATGTAAAACTATTATAATACGGTAAATGCAAATGACATCACTATACTGTTTTAAATAATTTTTCATAATTACTATAGGCGTAATTGCATTCACATTCGGCCGACATTTATGTGGTCAGTGCGCGGACACTGTGCCTCCTTCCTTGTTGTACTGTACTAATATATATATATATATATATATATATATATATATATATATATATATATATATATATATATATAACTATGCAACCTACTTGCGCAGACATATTTTTAAAGAATACAATTTACGTTTGAAGCAATACGATTAATGACGTCACATCGTGGCTTTCGCCGAATTCTTGATGGTGATGATGACGACAATGATGACAATGATGATGATGACGGCGACGACGACGATAAGACGAAGACAACGACGAACGCGACGGCGACGGCGACGAACGCGACGGCGACGAACGCGACGGCGACGAACGCGACGGCGACGAACGCGACGGCGAGACGGCGACGGCGACGGCGACGGCGACGGCGACGGCGACGGCGACGGCGACGGCGACGGCGACGGCGACGGCGACGGCGACGGCGACGGCGACGGCGACGGCGACGGCGACGGCGACGGCGACGGCGACGGCGACGGCGACGGCGACGGCGACGGCGACGGCGACGGCGACGGCGACGGCGACAACAGGACATGATAATGGTCAACTACTTTCAAAATGGGATCCCCGACTGGGGTTCCATATGCGTGCGTCCTTGACCTCCATTGAAGCGTTCCCACCGCGTCTATTCCGTTACCTACATTCAATTGTACTTCGTGCAATTTCCATTTAGTCATTTCTTCTTCGTACAGTGTTTGCTATTGTTTATGAATCCAACTTCAGGAGCGATTGGACCCGCCTGCCTCGGCAATTCTACTACCAAATGGACTGTACTAGTTTACAATATATAATGGTTTGTATTCAATTTAAACAAGTCGTCGGCTCAACGCACATTCAGCAGAACACGTGTGGCTTAATATATTCAATATGGCGTGCAGTATACCTAAAACAAATGTTTTTAGTACTAAGAATTTTATTTTAAAACTGAAGTGCAGATCGATAGGTCGTAGGGTCAAGGTCGATATAATACGATAGCTCGCAACCATTATGATGAAATGATGACATCATAAATAAACCGTGAACACTTTGGGCTAATTGAATTTCCTCAACTAGAATCTTGTAAAGGTTACCGCTGATATTACTATATTTCTGATGAGAACATATGCGAAAGACAGAAACAATTGGACAGGAAGGAAACAATCAATGCACAGATCAAATTAAATCAACAACATCTCTATGTCGCAAACACAATATGAAGTCGTCTTTCCTGTATGGGTTGAAGACGCTAATTGCGTATCGCTATGCCGGCAAATGCTGGCCTTACACGTGCGACTGCTATCATAATTACAACGACAAGCGCGCCCGTGGTGAATCATTAAGCAAACTACATCAACTTAGGGAAACCATCAATTCTAGTATTTACCATTGCGCAGCAATAACGGTGCTTCCGGTCACGCACAAACAGCGTCATTTCCGCTGTTTGCTCTCAACGAGTCACGTGTTTTATTCATAAGTTGGTCGCCATTAGGCATGCACTGCAGTCGAAGTCTTTCATACTGGAACAGTCGCGTTTCTTAAAGCACGCTCTTTTGATATCTTCTTTGGCAAACCAGCAACGCTCACTGTTTTAGCGCGTGACCTCGTGACCTACTTAATGCGGTTATCGTCGAATGACATGGCTTGTTTGCGGATCGATTAGCACCAGTGTGTATTCGCGTAATAGTTTCAGTTCGCCGGTGTCGCTTACTTCATTAGCGATAGTCAAATAGCGGCAGGAAACAGAAGGTTCTGCAAACGTTGATGTCGTCCGTGTAGCCGAGAGTTAATGTTTGCCCGCTGCCTCTGCAGCTGCACCCCGGGCCGCCGTTTCAGCTGCAGGCGTCGGCGCCCAGAAGTGGTCACTATATATGCGGAACGCACACCCGCGACTCGCGTTTAGTGAAAATACGTCTGGGGAACAGGACTCGTTTGATCTGGAGGCTGGTTGCTGGTTGGAGCGTCATCGCACAGTTGTAAAAGACGCAGTTGTAAGGGAGAGACACCGTGAGACGAGTTGTCGTTGATCACCAGGTGAGATTGTTATTGAAGTACCATTGATTAAACGGAAGTATAACCCTTCTGATTATTGTACAGTGTCACTTCATGTGACAATTGATCTCAGTTGTCATATGAAGTGTAATTATGTAATATGAGAAGGTTTATAATACTGTTGCATTTATTGATAAACAACACACACATACACACGCACGCACGCACGCACGCACGCACGCACGCACGCACGCACGCACGCGCACGCGCACGCACGCGCACGCACACACACACACACAGCTTTTATTACTATTTAAATATTTGCAATGTAATTTTATTTACGATGTATAATTATTTTACATTATGACAGCCGGAGCTTCATTTGAATTTACACCTGACACATATTAGTGTATAATTTCATTGTTACAGCTGTATCCACATAATTCAAATGGTAGTTGCTGAAAGTATCAAGTATTCTATGTTTAGCATGTTTCATGTTAACGTTTATCAACAGCCAACATGTTGAACATTTATTTGTAGAAACGTGTAAACCAATGCTAGTCTATTTAACCTTGCATTGCTACAGCAGTTCGTTGATTTGATTATACTGTAACAGACTGTTTTGCCGAAATAAGAGAGTTTAATTATTTATGTATTAATGAAGTGTACACTGTTGCACACATCTGCCTGCTGGGTGATTGGTACCTGGGCGAATGTTTGACTTGCCAATTGCAGTCTGAATAATAACTCAGTTTGACAATGGTTCCTGCATTTATCGAATTTCAAATCCACGTGTTTTGTTTGAAATAATTAATGTATGCAAAATACACGTGTAATGGAACCGATCTAAATAGCTTGTGTTAGTTTTCATGATAGAAATGGTCGTCTGTCGCATGGTGAGATTTGGAGAGTAAGCCAACAGCCGAAGGAAGTTACCTACTTTATTCCGATAAAATATATAATGTACAATAAGCACAACTTGTGGCGTGACCTGAGTTTAAATTTTTTCAGGTATTAGACTGATGACTATGATTGCTAATTTATACCAGTTCGTTGCTATGCAAAAGTATATATATATATATATATATATATATATATATATATATATACATATATATATATACATATATTATATATATATATATTATATATATATATATATATATAGTACATTATATATACATTATATATAGTATAATCGTTTATATAACGTATATATACACGTATATATATATATATATATATATATATATATATATATATATATATATAGTTATATCTATCAACGAATAAAGTGGACTTATATATATATATATATATATATATATATATATATATATATATATATATATATATATATATATATATATATATATATATATATATATATATATATATATATATTAAAATTTGTGCAGTATTTCGCGGTGTGTTTTGTTTGTGATATTAGCTCTCCCAACCCAGACACTAATCAATGACAGATAAGCGCCGTGCGATACTAATCAGTCTAATGATTTCTAAATTACAGTCCGTGCCGTGTGTTACAAAAAAGGGCGCCCAGAAAACGAGACTAGATTACCTTATCGCAAATAATTCGCTGCCGCACACAGTATAAATAGCAATATGTCGACACGGCCCTGCGGGAAATGCCAATGTCGTTGGATTCGTGCGGTTAGCCTGCATTTAATAACACAACATTAATATAATTGCACAAATGCGGATGCAGGATTTCATACCCCACTTGTGGATGATGCTCACAGTATTGCCTTGTCTGCACCAGATGTCACGGCAACACGATATTCCGTCTCAAACAGTCGCCGTCACGTGTCAATTTAAGTTCTACGACTTGCACCAAAGTAAAATATATGGAAATTGTTCATGGTATCGTACATATATTTACCTATTAAAATAAATCCTTAATATATATATATATATATATATATATATATATATATATATACATATACGTATACATTTAAGGTGTGTAATAAAATATGAAGTTAACATATACTCTGACTGAATAATATACACCCCAAAAAGCAAATAGTATCAACCATTACTTCAATAAATGTTCGATATTCCGATATATGACAATACACAGATGAAAGTTACTAAACGGTCGGTGGCACACATCAAATCAGTGAATTGCGCATCGACATTGTTGTGTAGTTACGCAGTATTCATTGAAAAAGCTGAAACATTTTGTTCAAATATATATCTCAAGGTACAATTAAGCTTAATTTAACAACTACCTCTGCAAAATACTCTTTCGCCGTAACACTTGTCGTAAGATTTCACGTAAACTAAAGGCTCATGGCATAGGAAATGGAATGATCAACTGGATAGAAAAATGGCTTATTGGTAGAAGACAAAGAGTAGTAGTTGATGGGGAGGTTTCAAACTGGAAAGCGGTTTTGAGTGGAGTACCGCAGGGATCAGTACTGGGACCTATTTTATTCTTAATATATATCAATGATTTGGATGATGACATAACAAGCAAGGTGTTGAAGTTTGCGGACGACACAAAAGTGTTTAGGAAAATTAAAAGTGATGCAGATAGACAGCATTTACAAGATGATCTTAATAAGTTGATAGAATGGTCTGAGAAGTGGCAAATGTTGTTTAATTTTGGAAAGTGTAAGTGCCTTCACACAGGACATGGGAATGAAGATGCACAATATACAATGGGTGATACTGTACTAAATACTACCTTAAAGGAAAAGGACTTAGGGTTAACTATTAGTGCTGACATGAAGGTATCAGAGCAGTGTGGAATTGCAGCAGCGAAGGGAAACCAAAATTCTTGGATTAATTAGGCGAAATATAGTGTACAAAGAAAAAGAACTAATAATACCGCTGTATAAAACAATAGTTAGGCCTCACTTAGAATATTGTATACAAGCATGGAGGCCATATCGCAAGAAGGATATTGATATGCTAGAAAGAGTACAAAGGAGAGCAACCAAAATGATACAAAAACTCAGGAATATTAGTTATGAAATGCGTCTAAAAGAATGTGGCTTAACAACACTAGAAACCAGAAGATTGAGAGGAGATCAGATTGAAGTGTTTAAAATATTGAATGGATATGAAAATATTGACAGAAATATTTTTTTCACAGTCAAGGAAGAGAGAAGGACTAGAGGACATGGAGTTACATTAGCAAAGAAGCAGTGTAGACTAGATATTAGAAAATTTTCATTTTCACAAAGAACAGTAAACGAATGGAACAGATTATCAGCTGATTGTGTAGGTGCTAGCAGTGTTAATATATTTAAAAATAAAATTGACATATACTTAAGAAGGGCGGGG
>JAODUO010000190.1:565000-575000 GCA_025642075.2 Ridgeia piscesae
GCGTGGGTGTGCGTGTGGGTGTGGGTGTGCGTGCTTGTGTGCATATGCGCATGCGTATGCGTATTTGTGTGCTTCTGTCTGTTTCCAGTGCGTGCGTGTAGTTGTCGGCACATGATATAAAGTTGTGTTTAGTCACACGCTATTTGTAAAAGTCCTGAGGCGGACCGTGTCCTACCTAGACAATGACTGATAACTGACCGCAGTACATGAGTAATTGAAACGAGTCTTGGTTGGTCTATACATATATACATACATAAAACGTATGTACGTACCTACATGCTGCCTACTTGCATACGTGCAAATACGTATGCATACACGCACACATACACCTATGTACACGTCACACGATAGCAAAGATAACTGTCAAAAATGTTGCTTCGCATATGAACGCGAGCGTGCGTGCGCCCGTACGCGCGTGCACGTCTGCAGCACTATCTTGCCCAGCGGGTTATGAAATAAAAGGCAGTGCACACGCGTGCAGCCGTGTAGCTTGAACCACCTACGGCGGGTTGACACAACGATAGCCTATCGCTATCCTAGTGCGCCTATCTGGAGCACGAGAACACGTTAGCGTTCACCTTCACTTCGCGTCGACATGACTCAGGAGTCATAGGCGGCCACAGACAGCCTCGCGTCGGAACGGAGGTATACCTTGACGAAACATGACGCTAAGCTGATACGAAATCTAACGCTTAACAGGTGAGAGAACGAGAGCCGAGCTGTTCTGTGTAATCCCAACTTTAATAACTTTGACATCTTGTACCATCATGCTACAGGACGTAAATATACAGCAACCGTCTTGTCGGATTATCAGTTGCGTTCCTCTTCCAGACGTTCTGGAAATTATCCCAGCGGGGGACCGCTTGCTATAGCGTAGAGGTTTTTTCTGTATGTGGCTGGCTTTTTCTAAGACACGCAAACCCTGGTTTGGATGTAGTTGTGTTTTCCATTGCGGGTAATATATGAACCTTTTTATCAGACGCCAGTAAAATAAACTATATCTACCTACCGTACCATGCACGCCTCGGACCTGATATCCCAAATCTAGATTCATCTCTGAGTTTTGTGGGTTCAGCGAAAGACAATCTAATGCAGGATGATCCCTTCGTGAAAGTAAAGATATACAAGATTACGTAAACATTTAGAATAGTTTACATTGTGGCTATAGAATCAGAAATGCAGTGTTGATTTACCAACAATGTTATTTGTTTATTTATCGTCCAAATCGAAACAAAAAGGATGAAGATGCGTTCTTATATATCGCAGTATCCATTACCTAAGACTGATCAAAGGGCTGTACAATTTACCCCCGTCAGACCTGTTCAATTGAACACCATTTCGACTGATGTGTGAAGGTTCAGCCACACTATAGTTAATGCGCAAAGACCATTGTGTGATATTATCCGGAAGTCGGGACTACCACAATATAAGATACGACGAACGAACCAATTGTACACAAATGTCAACCACTGTCTATAGCCAGGCACTCATTCGGACAGCTGAGTGAAACAGGGGAAACATCGTTGCGGAGTATCCTAAACCTGCCCACCGTCCTTGCGGAAGCGCACGATTCAAACCCGCGTTCAGTAAATTGGGAGTCGGATGCTTAAGCCATTGCGCCACTACACCAGAGCTATTTGAAGAGGAGCTGGTGCATTGTGGGATGGAACCATTTGCGTTCTATCTCGTTCCAAGATCTCGCTCAATCTCGGACGTCTCGTCCTTTTCGCGTCATTTTTAAAAGAAAAACTACAGCATGAACAATCTTACCAATATCACAAGAGTAAAGAGTTTGTTCTAGGACATATTATATCGCAGTAATACTGTAAAATATTCATATATTTAATCGCTATCAACATTTCTAGCAAAAGGCAAAGCTTGATGCAAGTCTCGCGCATAATTCTGATTGTGACGTAAACAAACCTCCACGTCATCAGCATATCCTTGGCAGAACCTTTATCTCCTACTGATGTTCCATTTTCAATGATCAATTATGGTATCTTAATCGCAAAACTCATCGAAAGAACCACGGTGTTAAAACATGTTTTATTGTTTCGTAATAATGAACGCAACGTAAGCAAAATAAATTGGTCTCATCCGTGTGAGGGCGTCGTCAAGGTACAAGATGGTGCCGTCCAAAGATACCGAACTTTACGGTCTACGAGCTCTGACTACACTCCACGACACAAATTGTTCACATCGCGACTTTTCAATTGGCGCAGCACGTTTCAACAGACTGGCGGCTTTGCCCGATGACCCGCAAATTGCACCGCGATCAGCAGCAAATTCGGAGCACGTCAAGATCCGGAATCTAGAACAGATCAGATGATATTATAAACAGTTCACACAATGATGCTGTCACGTTATCATGGCTGGCCAAGTTTGCGGTTTCGCCACTCAGTCTAACTAGTTTTTGTGGAGCGCGGTATCCCAGTGGTTAGAGTGTCAATTGAGAATTTCCGTATTTGAATCATCCTGTCGAATATCTGGTAAGTTGGTTTACTTTGCGTTGCTGTAGTTCACTCAGCGGATTGAGCATGTAGCTAGCAGTAGATGATTATTTGTGTACGACTAGCGTTAGCGTACAACTGCAACATGGCGGAATACTTCCCAGTGAACTCGAGATGCGCAATGTTTGACGGGCCTATCAGTGGATGAAGTGTAGAGAGATTTGAGAAGTCCTAAATACTGCTATATATAGGAAGTTATTTCTACACCGTTGTGAATAACATCATTACTTTCAAAGGTCTTCGTGTAAACATATTCGTTCTTTTTCTTTGTGTTTGTGATGATTTCCTGTCTGCTTGGTGGACAGCCTCTTAGTTCATATATTCGTTTGTTGCATGCTATCTGTCCAGAGTTGTGCATCAAATAGACCTTGACACGTGTAAACCAGCGTCGAATGAGAGAAATGAGGAAAAACAACAAACGAAACGAAATTATTATTTTGATAGTTTACATTAAGGGAATGCGTTAAGCTATTTGTATTATAACTGAAAACGAAAGGTTCTTTTGTTGAAGATAGGCATCTAAGAGACTTGATGAAACAACGTTAAGGAGAAACCAACATGTACGGTAACATAGTCACATACATGTAAATGAAACGAGAACATTCCACACGTCTTAGTCAAAGAGGTCCAAGATGTACGTCAGATGTGTTAACACATTTTCTAGGAGTATAACAGATTCGCACAACATCCTATTGTTTCTCTAAGCATGACATGTAGTGTGTTACAAAACCGTTAAACAGTGCACATAACAAGTCAATATGTATTTGGAAAGAACGAAAATACGCGTGTGTCTACGATATCTATCTCATGCGGTAAATTTCGAGACAGAAATCGATCCAGAAAGAAAGAACACCGAAAGACAAGTTAAAAATCGATGAAGGAAACATTGAGAAGCGAAGAATAAACATCAGATGGGCAAGAAATAGAAAATCATGGATCAGCCTCTTGAGAATAATCAGGTTACGGCTGAGCGCAAACAGCTGTATTGAACAGGGAGATGACTACGTGACCAGACGACTGAGACCGCTCAGTCGGCGGTGAACAATGCAACGGACGGGGCGTGGATATGCTGACGGAATGCTGCTGAAACGGAATAGGTGAGGGTTCGACAACCTATTTAGTCTTGGGCCACATTTTACATGCACCTGATTTTCTCTGTCGACCAAATCTTTTAAATACGGCGAGTAACAATTTCTTGAAGGCACTCACAACAACAAGATTGACGCATAATTGGAGTTTAAAGAATGATAACCCAGTTTAGGAGGGTTTTTCTCTACGTAGAATCTTTCAGGCCTACTTCCCCTAGCATAGACACCAGACATCATTAAGGGTTAGCGTAGTTACCGAGGAAAGTGCACTGTACTATTCCGATAATAATGGCACTAACAATAGGCTAACACACATTATTATCGTTTCACAAACAGCGATCCCAAACCGTAATTCTTCGGCGGCGCCATCGCTTGGCCGTAGAAGCAGTTGACCCAAATTAGTGGTATCGTGAACAGACATGGTTGGAATGATGTTTGTCGAAATTAGGTTAGTAAAAATAATAAAACTATCTTGAATAATGCATGTCTATGTACAGACAGTTTCACAGTAAAATAATATAATTAGGTATGGAGCGTTATGAGTATTATCGGTACTAGAAAAGGTTCCGGATACTACTAACGTTAGCTAATAACGGTCAAAATAACGATAGATAATAATTTATTAAGTCGTCGTCAAGTCAACTATCAAGCGGAAGTCTCAGAACCAAGGAAGATTATAGACAAGACGACCAGAATATGCCTTACAGCTTTATCTATCAAACAACAGCAGACGATCGCTTCAATAAAATCAAATTCTAAGCCCGAAGTTGCTCTTTAACATAGATTTCGCTCCTTAACACTGATAAAAAAAGCACTCAACACCAGGCCGCGCCCTCGACACGCTGTCGCCGGCGTCACATGAAATAGTGTCCCCAGTGACTCCGCGGCGGATTTTTGCATTTTATAAAGCTCTTTAAATTTAACGACGGATTCCGTTTAATGATGGATTTTCCTCATGGACTCATTACCTTAGTAAAACGGTCCCCAGCACACCTGTGTTTCATTCAGCTGTAGGCATTGTAACTTGAAGATAAACGTACGCGACCGCACGTTGCTGCAGCAACGGTTTGTAAACCTTTTCTCTCACGCATGTACTAAACCGCCGTCCATTACATTTACAACGTTATTGTATAGACCCGGCTGAGCAATACTAGCGTTCGCATGGTACGTCTGGTATTAAGCACGTCAACCATATCGTGTGTGTACAAAACGACAAGGGAATTATATGTTGAATGTTATAGTTATCCAAAAGAGTGCTCGCGTACACACAGAATGAATCTGATGCGGTGTACGCAAAATGTACTATGGTGTACCGAAAGAATCAAACCGATTGTAGTTGAGATCATGTAAACGTATTGTACTAAACGGTGTCTTAATTAATTTAGATAATTAAAGTCACTTAAGTTAGGGTAGTAAAGACAAAAGTGAACACAGTGAAACATAATTGAGTAATATATCAAACAAGCTCACTGTCAACACGTAGTTTGAATATTACCACACACATGTTTTGTTTGCGAAGGAAGAAACACATTGTTAGTGGGTGAAATGTCAAGTGTATTAATAGCTACATGACTCAATTCCATTTCATATAATACATTTGTGTCAAAGCTCATTCAAGAATAATTACACAAACAAGCTGCCTCGTCAATGTACAACATATTATTATGTGACATTTTTACGACCTGGCTGTAGACGTATTTACTATTTTCAGTCTCGTTAGATAATTAATATAGGTTGGCTGATTTAAGTTAATTAGCGCTTGTCGCAAGGTGACGTATTTATGGTCAACTTCAACATATCAATTGCCTGCCTCTTTGTCCACTTGGCAACAGATCAATGGCTTTGTGCATTTGGACAATGGGCAGTGTTATTTTATTCCGTACATATCGGCATATTGGTCATTATATTCTAAAATAGCTGAATAAATGTCTCGGTGGACGCTGCATTCAACGCCCGAACGATTCCATTTGATAGATGTGTGCATAATTATATACTTGCTTCGTTCCGCCGTTCTCCCCGCACAATCACGATTGCCAGTCGTTGAGTTGGCGTAATTCAAGCTGCACAAATAACAACATTCGGACAGATTACCGCTAAACTAAGCGAATGGTCGTTGTTATTTTCACCTGATGCGGGATAAATGACCGACGGGCACTGTTTGATCCGGCGCACTGGTGATACACGGGCTCTGAGAAACCGGTGCGTTTAGAGCCCCGAATTGTTTTCACTACGGACAGTCGTGTTGACGTTTTGAACGATTACAAATTAACTGGACATGAAGTCATTCTGATATTTCTTCTTGTAAGTACATCATTATCTCCTTTTAAGACAGTCAATGATTGCAAAACAATTGCTATTTATACTAAGCTGGGGTTTGGCATAGAACATTTGCAACTTAAGTTCTTATAAATAAATCACTTCACCATCAAACCAATACGCTGTTCCAATCAACCTTCTATGCCTGATCAGCAGCACGCAATCACAGTATGTATTTTTCCTTTTTTTACGTATGACAGTTGCTACGCTCATGTGGAAAAAGACACGCGCGGAACAAATTAATTCATTTCGCAAATTGACACGTGATTCGCCTATATATTAAATGAACATGCGCAGTGGGTGTCAGTCGGAAAAAAGGACATGAAAAAACGGGCGGGCAATTTATCATCTTCAAAACATAGAGTTCACTAGGTGTAATTACGGCTACTCACAAAATTAATTACTCAGACGGTACCGAGTGATCATGGGCATTGTCGTTATTTGGGACCAGCATAAGACTTTTCAAAACACTGCGCATGCAACTGCCTGCATGCGCGGTCGGTTGAATTATTGTGGGATAACTCATTGTATCCAGGTTTACTTCAATACTGTTATGGGTTGTGGTACAGGCAAAAACACACACCCCTTTCCCGATATTGCGTTTGTGTGTCAACAAATGTGGCAGAAGCCTCGATATTGCGCTGCGTGTTGACTCCGTGCCTAGGAGAGTGCTGCGGTCTGTCGCACAGACGACGAGTTGCGGCTGTTATGGCAAAAACGGCGCAATTCCCGCAGCCGTTTTCTTGTTCTATACGAGACGTTCTATAGAAACAAGTCAACACCGCCGTGTCTCAAACTGTATGCGTACACACGCGCGAAAATACTTGCGCACGCACGCACGCACGCACGCACGCACGCACGCACAGCACACACACACGTATATATATATATATATATATATATATATATATATATATATATATATATATATATATATATATATATATATATATATATATATATATATATATATATATATATATATATATATATATATATATATATGGTGTTACGTTACAGCGATATATACATGTATATGGTGCTAAGTTAGACGACTATTGGAACAGTACCATCTGGCAGAGGATAGCGCAAGATAGGCAGATGTGGGAGCAGCACGCTGAGGCCTTCGCCCAATCACGGGATACTATGGCTGCACATTGATGATGATGATGTTACAGCGCCCGTATATCGTCATTCTGCTGCCAAAATTATAGTATGGTATTAATATTCTAACAAGATATCGATATATAAAACACGGTTTGTTGGTAGTTACACAGTTGCTGCGTTTCTATCACTGAATGTGTCCAAAATTATGCATTGGCGTCCAGTCTTTTATGAGAATGACAACGAAGAGTTGATATACACATCTGAAATGTTGCTATTTGACTTGTTTCACAAACAGTTTTCATGAATATACGGCCCTCAGTTGCTTCCCTTTTCACCTCTTTGTCCATCTAACTTGTTGACAAATTGTCATTGTACAGTTATTGTCCGCCGACACACCTGCTGCCTTAGCAACTGAACACATTCATAGCAGCGTATTGGACGTAGCTCGAATGATCGGACGTTTTGCACTAAACATTTGTAGAAGTGCCTTTGCTCGAGAGAACGCAGACGAGAATGCTAAGATGGATTGCAAGTGTGTCCTTGCTAGACAGAAGACGTAATGACGATGTATGGAAGGCGGTGATTGTGACGTGCATAATAGACCACTTAAGAAGACCAACATCGGTGGTTTTGACATGAAATACGACCATTCACGCAGGTTATGACAGAAGACACGACTGGGGAACGTAGTGAGCAGACACACGGATGTGGCAGAGGTTGTGAAGGATGTAATGGACAGGGTGTCATGGTGAGGAAAGTCATGGATGCAATGGACAGGGTGTCATGGTGAGGAGAGACATGGAGGTGACAGAGATTGTGAAGGATGCAATGGACAGGGTGTCATGGTGAGGAAAGTCATGGATGCAATGGACAGGGTGTCATGGTGAGGAGAGACATGGAGGTGACAGAGGTTGTGGAGGATGCAACGAGCATGGTGCCATTGTGGGAAGAGACATGGAGGTGACAGAGATTGTGAAGGATGCAATGGACAGGGTGTCATGGTGAGGAAAGTCATGGATGCAATGGACAGGGTGTCATGGTGAGGAGAGACATGGAGGTGACAGAGGTTGTGAAGGATGTAATGGACAGAGTGTCATGGTGAGGAGAGACATGGAGGTGACAGAGGTTGTGAAGGATGCAATGGACAGGGTGTCATGGTGAGGAGAGACATGGAGGTGACAGAGGTTGTGGAGGATGCAACGAGCATGGTGCCATTGTGGGAAGAGACATGGAGGTGACAGAGATTGTGAAGGATGCAATGGACAGGGTGTCATGGTGAGGAAAGTCATGGATGCAATGGACAGGGTGTCATGGTGAGGAGAGACATGGAGGTGACAGAGGTTGTGAAGGATGTAATGGACAGGGTGTCATGGTGAGGAGAGACATGAATGGACAGGGTGTCTGGTGAGAGAGAATGGAGGTGACAGAGGTTGTGGAAGGATGCAATGGACAGGGTGTCATGGTGAGGAGAGACATGGAGTGACATGGGTGAGAGAGACATGGTGAGAGGGGAGGATGCAATGGCAGGTGTCATGTGGGAGAACAGAGGTGACAGAGGTTGTGGAGGATGCAATGGACAGGGTGTCATGGTGAGGAGAACATGAAGTGACAGAGGTTGTGGAGGATGCAACGAGACATGGTGCCATTGTGGGAAGAGACATGGGGTGACAGAAGTTGTGGAGGATGCAATGGACAGGGTGTCATGGTGAGGAGAGACATGGAAGTGACAGAGGTTGTGGAGGATGCAACGAGCATGGTGCCATTGGGGAAGAGACATGGAGGTGACAGAGGTTGTGGAGGATGCAATGGACAGGGTGTCATGGTGAAGAGAGACAAGGATGCAATGGACAGGGTGTCATGGTGAGGAGAGACATGAAGGTGACAGAGGTTGTGGAGGATGCAATTGGCAGAGTGTCATGGTGAGGAGACACACGAAGGTGACAGAGGTTGTGGAGGATGCAATGGACAGGGTGTCATGGTGAGGAGACACATGAAGGTGACAGAGGTTGTGGAGGATGCAAAGGACAGGGTGTCATGGTGAGGAGAGACATGGGGGTGACAGAAGTTGTGGAGGATGCAATGGACAGAGTGTCATGATGAGGAGAGACATGGAGGTGACAGAGGTTGTGGAGGATGCAATGGACAGAGTGTCATGGCGAGGAGAGACATGGAGGTGACAGAGGTTGTGGAGGAGGACGTAATGGACAGGGTGTCATGGTGAGGAGACACATGAAGATGACAGAGGTTGTGGAGGATGCAAAGGACAGGGTGTCATGGTGAGGATAGACATGGATGTGACAGAGGTTGTGGAGGATGCAATGGACAGAGTGTCATGGTGAGACGAAACATGAAGGTGACAGAGGTTGTGGAGGATGCAATGGACAGGGTGTCATGGTGAGGAGAGACATGGAGGTGACAGAGGTTGTGGAGGATGCAATGGACAGAGTGTCATGGTGAGGAGAGACATGAAGGTGACAGAGGTTGTGGAGGATGCAATTGGCAGGGTGTCATGGTGAGGAGAGACATGGAGGTGACAGAGGTTGTGGAGGATGCAATGGACAGAGTGTCATGGTGAGGAGAGACATGGAGGTGACAGAGGTTGTGTAGGAGGACGTAATGGACAGGGTGTCATGGCGGAGCAGAGAGCCAAGAACCAGTCATCGTGTCGGATAACGGCCCTACGGCCTCTCCCAACTAGGGATTACGGTCAAAAGAAGATCACGCATATGGTCATGTCACCCCGTGTCCTGCGCTAGTTTTGTCAGACGCTTGTCACACTAGTGTCTACCATCTTTGATTGCCTGATGCTGTATCAGTATTCCAACAACAGGAAGCATTGCGACAGCTCATTAATTCTTGTATTACAGCAATCTCGATGCAATTTCCGTAAATTGGGCCTAGTTACAATATAGTGTTTCATGTTATGATATGCCGTTTACGTTAGACCCCAGTGGACTGACGTTGGACCATTGTGTATGC
>JAODUO010000190.1:577500-580000 GCA_025642075.2 Ridgeia piscesae
CCTTGCTTGACACCATTTGTGACACTGAACGATTCCGAGACTTTCCCAACATCACTAACATTCGCCATCATTCCGGTATGTAGCGCCTCTATCATAGTGAACTTTTCTGGGCATCCATACTTCCTCAGTAGCTGCCATAGCCCGGTCCTCCCAACTGTATCGAACGCCTTACTGAAGTCGACAAATACCACGTACATTGGTCGGTCTTGCTCAACTCACTTTTCTTGTAGCTGTCGGAGACAGAATATCATATCCACGGTGCTCCGGTTACCTTTGAAGCCACATTGTGTCTCCGGAACGACCTCTGGTGTTATGTGGGTAGATAGTCTGTTGAGGAGGATCCTGGCGAAGATCTTGACTGCTATAGAAAGAAGAGAGATTCCTCTATAGTTCCCATAGTCTGTTCGATCACTTTTCTTGTAGATGGTTACAATGCTGGCATCCTTCCATGATTGTGATACAGAACCAATTTCCCAGGCTTTGGTGATTAGTTGGTGCAGTCTGCTGAACAGATTGTCTCCTCCGTGATTCCGTATTTCTGCAGGAATTCCAAGTAAACACGTACACAATCATACGTACACATACATACATATATATATATATATACACACACAAACAACACACACACACGCACACGCACACGCACACGCACACGCACACGCACACGCACACGCACACGCACACGCACACGCACACGCACACGCACACGCACACGCACACGCACACGCACACACACACACACACACACACACACACACACACACACACACATATATATATAGTCATGTAAATTCAGGTGTTATCGACAAAAAGAACGGATATCATCAAGCGTAACAATCATTTGAATATGTCATCAGACTGTCTAGCGAAGTGATGCTGCTAGGCGAGTGTCGGTTAAGCGTGATTACGTGACAAACCGAGTGACCATTTGAATCCGATTTAACCTGCTGTAACCGCGCTATCTTTGTCTCCACGCCTGCGAATACATGTCAATAAACGTATCTGTGTGTTCATGCACGAGCTTCCCGATGCTGTTTCTCGTGGCGAGACGCGTGAATGACTAACTGTGTGCAACGATTCACGCTCGTCAAACGTGCAGAAAGCGCAGTCCCAGATGACGCGTGTAAAAACCACTAGATGGCGGTAGTTGTTTCATTAATGTTATGTTTTCCAGGAGCAGCCTCGATAGAAATGTCGATCTACTCTGACGCAATACCTAGGCATACATCCAACACACATTTCACACAAATAACTGTACGATTAGATCAATCCAGTTTGACCTATTTACTTACTGATTATTCAGTAGGTGAACTCTAGTTACTTGAACGGTCACACATAACGCCTCGGCTACTTGAAATGTGTCATACTGATTACTTTGCTAGTTGAACTGTGTCATACTGATTGCTTTGCTAGTTGAACTGTGTCATACTGATTGCTCTGCTAGTTGAACTGTATCATACTGATTGCTCTGCTAGTTGAACTGTGTCATACGGATTGCTTTGCTAGTTGAACTGTGTCATACTGATTGCTCAGCTAGTTGAACTGTGTCATACTGATTGCTCTGCTAGTTGAACTGTGTCATACTGATTGCTCTGCTAGTTGAACTGTGTCATACTGATTGCTTTGCTAGTTGGAGTGTGTCATACTGATTGCTCTGCTAGTTGAACTGTGTCATACTGATTACTTTGCTAGTTGAACTGTATCATACTGATTGCTCTGCTAGTTGGAGTGTGTCATACTGATTGCTCTGCTAGTTGAACTGTGTCATACTGATTGCTCTGCTAGTTGAACTGTGTCATACTGATTGCTCTGCTAGTTGAACTGTGTCATACTGATTACTTTGCTAGTTGAACTGTATCATTCTGATTGCTCTGCTAGTTGGAGTGTGTCATACTGATTGCTCTGCTAGTTGAACTGTGTCATACTGATTGCTTTGCTAGTTGAACTGTATCATTCTGATTGCTCTGCTAGTTGGAGTGTGTCATACTGATTGCTCTGCTAGTTGAACTGTGTCATTCTGATTGCTTTGCTAGTTGAACTGTGTCATACTGATTGCTTTGCTAGTTGAACTGTGTCATACTGATTGCTCTGCTAGTTCAACTGTGTCATACTGATTGCTCTGCTAGTTCAACTGTGTCATACTGATTACTTTCCTAGTTGAACTGTGTCATACTGATTACTCTACAAGGTGAACTGTCTGATCTGTCACATACTGGTGTCACGAATAGTTGGTGAAGAATACTTTTAATTTTCAAAAAAACATGAACCGGCAACCTGTCTTTATGAGAATGTCCAAACCCACAACGATTGTGGAAATAACGTATTGACATTGCAGTTAGCCGACGTTTGTGATATACTATGGGCTACACATCAGACGGCCCGTCACGTGATATCTCCGTGACATGGCGTTCTTGTCGTAGGTAATTGGTGTCATTAGCCGAGATGTACGCTGCAGTACTGCTGCGATAGAGAACAATTGGTGACATGTTCACTGGTCTAT
>JAODUO010000190.1:590000-600000 GCA_025642075.2 Ridgeia piscesae
TTCGAACCCACACGTACAGGGGAAATGTGCGCGCACATAAACACTTGTTTAAGCATTGTTTGACCATCAGGTTTGCGCCATAACTGATGCCGCATTTTACTTACAGCCATGTGATCTGGTGAATGTTCTAGTAAATTTCAAGCGCATATAAAAAATTATGTCAAGTGGCAAAGCTATTTTAACAGATCAGGTCCCGTTTTACGATGGTTCGTAAACATTTTAAATGAACAAACCATTTGGCAAATTGAAGGGCATAAATAAGATAAATGGAAAAACGAACATTAGCCTTTTAACTTAACGTTGCGTAATCGATTCTAAATTAATAGTACTGTACGTTGAATTTTTTTCCCATCAAAACTATTTAATTAAATATGTTATTGTAGCGTGCATCACCATTTTGAACTGTGTCGCGCGGGAGTGTTATTAACCACAACATTATCGCGCGCCCCAGCATTGTTGGAATTACGCGATGTAACGGAGTTCTGACTAGAATTAACGCCGACAATTTACATTAAGCTAATTGAATTATTAATATTATACCATACCAGTCAGTGTGTGCTGAGCGACTGGCTCCCTAGGGCCGCCGCCCTGTGTGTGTGTGGCTGTCCTTATGATTTATCCCTAGCTTCGCTCTCGGAGTCGGGAACACTGCCGGTTGATTCAAACGGACAAAGGCCAGCGTTCGCCTGGGTGGCCACGACATGCGAAAAAAATGTCACCATCCGCGTTAAAAACATCGGTGTCACTCCCTGTGTTAAAGGAACATGCAACCATAGTGTTGAAAATGCGTTAAAATCCCCCAAATTCCCACATGCCATTCAAGATAGAATGTTGTAAAATATATATTTTTTGTTTAATTTTATAAGAATGTTATACATCATAAAATTAATTTTGAAACGTACATTTTCACTGACCACGGTGGCTGCCATTGTTGCCCATTTCACGAAGAACTCACGAAGAGTAACGCGAGAGAATGCGTGAGTGTGACGTAGACTGTCCACAACTCCCAACGATATAGGCGGTGGCCAACATGTAAATGCTAGCACAGCGACATGATTTGAGTTGTTTTTATGAGTCTTGTGATAATGAAATGCATGGATGTCAAGCATACGGATGCCAAAACAAAGCAAGAGAAGGGTGAGTGAAAGGAAAGAGATCTTTCCAAATACCAATAAATTCTCTGCGAAGTGCGAGTTGGCGAAGAAATGGCTCCACAATATTGGTAAGGGTCATACTGTGGAAAAATTCAATTTCAACCGGAGAATGGTTTGCCAGGATCATGTCACCATTGATGTGGAACACAGGTTGCTTGGATTGGGTGAAAGACGACTGTTGAACGAAGGTACCGTCCCCACTAAATTTGTGCGCAGAACGAAAAGTTCGGGGCCGAAGGGTCGGTGTTGTTATGGCACGCGAAGAGCGGTCTCGCAAAAGGGACGAACTTTATAATAATATAAATCTATGATTAGTAAGATATTCACTGCGCGACGGCCGACTGGAATAATTAGTTAGATAAACGATTTGTTTACATGTGAAAGTGGGCGATAAGAACAGTTATTAAGCTCCGTCGAACCGAACAAGTCCAGGTAGGAATGCGCGATTGCCTTTGTTGCAATCTCTACTTGAGCATCGTTATTCTTTATCCTATTCTTTATGAATATTTATATTGTAAGGGACGCCGTGTTTGTATATATAACGCTATGTAAGTGTAATTAAATGGATAGATATATCTCAGACTCAGTGGGTGAAGAGTTCGTTTTGTTTTGCCCACCCGAGGCGCTAGCGGTTGTGGAAGTGTGACGTCACACACCCACTGGCGAAATGTCCAAAATGTCAGCCTCCAGGGAGGTTAATTAATTATCCTTAAAACTGGATAAATCATTTCAGGAAAAAATAACAAAATATGGGATATGATTCAATGAACATTGTTTAATGGTTTGAGCAATTTTTCCTTTTTGGGTTGCATGTTCCTTTAATGTCACTTGAGGTACCACTGTGAACGCTCTCAGATTCAACGCTGTTTGCTATCGCTATTCATAATGGGATCTGATAGTATGTGATCCTGCCGTTACGTCACAGGTCAAAGGTTATATTAAGACATTTTTTGCGGCTTATGAATTCCGTACATTTTAATGCGTTTTGTGTCTTAATTGGTAGAGTTGACTGGGTAGTGTTATCTGCAGTAGATGTGCCGTACTATTACTGGTAATTTAGTATTATAAACGTGGGAATATTGGGGCTTTTACTTTAATTAACCGCGAGCTGTCATAATTGACGAGTCGTTCCTGTTTCCGTTTTATAATTGGCAAATCCCAGCTGGGTATCGCGCCAATGACGTTGGATGAGCATTGCGCACTGACGCTTCTAGAATGTTCTATACAGTTATGACTTTAAAAACTTATATATTCTTCATTCTAATATTGTATTTGTAAGGATGATTAGCGAGTGTGCGTCTCTGAGCGGGTACAGGAATATTTCTGGTTTAGACAGCAATTTGACTGTAGACGATTGTGAACTTGAGTAATAAACGAATGTTCTTCCTCCTCTGCTCAAGATTCGACTAAACTAAATCTGTAACCATATTTGTTACGCTACTTATGTAATTATACGTTGAACTGTATGTTTACAAAGCTGGGTGTTTTTCTTTGTGTTTTCTCGAGTGTTTTTTGTAAGAATGAGTCCATTGCTGTGTAATCGGATTCAACAATGGGGCAGACGAGAGTGACGTAAGCTCTTTCTTTAAGGATCTGCGGACAAGATTTCAGTTTTCTGCTTAAGAATTAGTTGATTTTTGGGAACTTGCTCGCAGAAACTAAACCGACCACGGTCTGCTAAAAATAGCAATTCAAAGAACTAACATTAAAAAGGTCGCTTTTTGACGATGTCCTTCAAAAAATGTGAGTAGCGGTTTTTCGTGGGTATGAGTAATATTACCGAGGGAGTGGTTAAATTTCATAATTTCGACCTTTGGTTTTTGAGCAGAATACGTCTCCTACGTACTTACGCGATACGTGTATGCCTTACGTGTATGCTTTACATCAACGTATCACGTTACAGTATCACGTACCATCTTCAACCGTACCCATTGCATGCGTTCGGCTCTACTTTCACATTAGCAAAGAATACAAATAAAATGAAGTCGAAATTGAAGCGGTTTACGATTCATGCCACTGATAAATGCGTGGAGCATAACACGCAGCTGGCAGGCGATGGCTTTGTCGCCACCACATATATATTTCACGGGGAAAGTTGATAACTACAGTGGGAAAATACTAATGGGCATTGGTGTTATTATTGATACAATAGCCAAGCCTGGTGGGTGATGTCTTGACACCAAAGAACCACGATTAAATGCACTGATTATTGAAGGTGATTTAAAAATCACCTTTTGTTGTTGGAAGGTGACGTCATGAACCAATAAGAAACTACGGTCAGTGTGTTATGATATACCGTGGGCAATAAATGATTAAATGATGCCTGGATGACTTCTATTCGTCCAAAATAACAAGAAAAGGTCATGTTGGCAATCACGGTGGCGGCCATATTGAATGGCGGCCATATTGAAAGTCAACATCGCCGACACTTTTTCAACAATAACTTGAGTTGTGAACGCAGTATAGAGATGTTTGTTTTGGTGGAAAAACGATACACGAAATGACAAAGACCTTGGTACTTTTGAAACTACTCAAAAATACGCTAAGCATAGGAGACTTAGAAACTAGAAGCTTTGTGTTTTAGTTCCTCGTTTCTCTATTGACTGATGTTTCATAGAAACCATTCCTTCTTAATTATTTTTCAACTAAACAGCTTCTAGTGTATTTCTACTTTATTGCTGGTATAACATGTGCCGACTTTGAAATATTGTGTTATGGACCTTATGTTGCAATCATCTGGAAAGAATAGGATATGAGAAGTTGGCAAGGAGATCAGATGTCTATGCAGTGGAGGGGAAAAGGAGGTGACGAAGGCCGAGAATGCGATGGGAAGACTATATTAAGCGAGATCTGGAAAGAGTGGGAGAAAACTGGAGAACTAAAGCAAAAGATAGAAATCTGGTTGGAGGTTGGAGACTGTTGATAGAGAACGTAGTGAGAGAAAAGTGAGGAAAGAAAAGACAACGGTAACCATGGCCAACTTCACCCCTGACGACAGGGATTGCAAGACCACATGTTGCAATCGTGCTTAGACGGTTGTACCAAACCTCCTACAACATTTGTCAAAATCAAACCTTTGTTTATGTGTTTCCCTTGGTTGATACGATTGGCATTTGGAAATGTCATATTCCTGCTAGTGGCGCGGTTGATCTTCCGGTGGTGCCTTTTCCACACGTGATTGCAGGCTCCAAAACACCAAATTGCACCTCATCGATGCACTCAAAATCCTCCACCTTTCCCTCCCGCTGCGTGCGTCCCCATCACAGCCCCGATCATACACGCGGGACTAGTAGTGGTGAGTATATATACCCCAAGAACCAAAACCAAATCAACATGTTTTCGTTCACCGCCAACTTTATACAGCTGGGTTGTCGATTCTGGCTACAACTTCGTGTCTACGTTTGTTATCCAGCAGAGCAGAGGTTTCAGTAAAAAGCTCCGTTTACCCAAACACAGATGGCGGCGGCCCAGGCACAAATGGTCCAAATCAAAGTGTTTCCATGATATTAACAGTGTATGCACAAGGTTAACATATACGTGTACACTCATTTGGCTCTTTATATACTTGTTCAACTGTGTCTTTAAGCGTGTGGCTATTGTTTGGCAAAATTACGTAGTTGCAATTCGCTGATGTGTAATAATACTACGGTAATATATTCTAACCAATCTTTTCAATAAAAAGAATTCGGATCCTGTTTCTATATAACTCATGTCATTATTTGAGAAGATATCCCATTGCATTTTATATGCCTTTCTTTTTTGGCTGGGGGTGGTTTGGTGGGTGGATAGGCGGGTGCGTGGGTTTGGGTGTCATCGATTTTATCCACATTTGTTTTTTATTATTGCAATTTGTTATATTTACACACTCTTATAGTGTTTTGAATCATTTATGTTCGAACTTAATTTCAAAAGACTTAGAGCCGAATTTCCAAACTATTCACTCTTGTCGTAACGTATACATTTTTTTACTTTATAGACGTGCATCGAGATTAAAAAGTGATAATGTTTAAGTGTTAAGTGTCCAGGGGTGTATTCGTAGATATCAAACGCGAAGTTCAAATGCTTTAATACAAATGCGTTTTTAGCATGAGAGGAATGTATTGAGTGTAAGTTGATAACACTCAAGTGTTTCGAAGTGGTAATAGTTATGTGTTCTACACCGGTAATAGTTATGTGTTCTACACCAGTAATAGTTATGTGTTCTACACCGGTACACTGACTATCCTTCGTAATATATCGTGTTTGTTGCTCAAGGCCATTGCGGGATTATATAAACATTGCGCGTAATACACCTTGTCAATAATTCTATATTTTAAACAAACAACCACTGCATGTTAATCAGCTGTAGAAATACTCGATTATATTTCAACAAAGCCTTCAGAAAATCAAACTCGAAACACCTCTCGCTCAATTGAGCAATCGCTAAAACAAAAAACCGGCGTGACACCTGCTAGGCCTGTAACATGGTCAGGCATTCAGAGATTCGATCCGAGAGCTCGTGTACCGCCAGCACCCGTTCAACCGCGCACTCAGGTGATACGCGTTGGCTTTGTGTCGGCTGCCTACCTCTTCCTGGTTTTCGCTGATAAGCTGGATTTACGGGCGATGCGAGAGCGGCGGACGAACGCTCGTGGCATTACTATCGTGACCGTTCAGACAGAGTTATACACGGTTTAAATACTACTGTCGCTTGTTGACGCTACCCGGGGGAAAAGCCTGGCGATTTTGCGCCGCATTTGCTCACACGAAAACACTCCATTTGCGAGATTACGCGAGTCGTTTCCAAATGGTAAGCTGGCGCCGGACAACGCAAAGCGACGCAACGCCCACTGTTGAGAACCGCCCACAAAGGCCGAGGCGGATGCGGGTATTTGCCGAGCTACTTACTTCGTTGCATCTGACTCGCGGTTGCTTGTACAAAGGCATTAATATTTTATTGGCCGCGTTCGAGCCCATCGCGCCACATAAATCGTTCGATAGAAAACGCCGTTATTCTTATTGAGCGGCGGGCGCGAAGGTTCACGCCTGGGACAATCTGTCGCGTTAGTGCTGCAGATTCGATGAGATCGGGAGGCGATATAAAGAGACAGGGGACGGTGACCACCAGTCATTCCTGCGACCGACCGGCGATTGTGCGGATCGCAAGTTCCACGTTCGGTCTAACGTCTCGTAGGTCGTAGCGTGGATGCGGTCGCACTGCAAGTCTGTGCACCAGTGGGACGTGACGTGACGTGACTCCAGATAGTGGCACGACGTCGTTACGCTTGAACTGCATGGTGAGTTAAAGCACAAAGCACAGTCACACGGCCGTCACGTCGATACTCTGTCACGAAAGTGTCACGAGGCATCAAGCGGGGAGGTGCTGGCTGCTGACCACGAAGGTTTGTAAGCGGTTTCGGCTGAGTTAATAATTCAGCGCAGGTGACAGCTTCTAGAAGCCCATACGGTTCGCGTCAAACAAACACCAAGTCGATTGAAAGACGCTTCGTCAACATCGACCAATAAGTTGTGCTCATTGGACGGAGAGCGTGAGATAAATGAACAAATCAACTGCCATCTGTGGGGTTTTGCGGAGATGACGCGGGATTATGAGCAGGCTGCGGCAGTTGTAAAAAGCATCGCAGAAACGCAGAAGTTCTTATTGCTAAGACTGAGCTCGACACGCGAGATTCACGTAAAGTAATTTCGACGTCGTGTCCTTCACTTCAACCGACATCGCCTCGTCGTCTGTGATTGCATTCGACGCGTCACAGTCAGCCTCGTCAGCTCAACAGACGGTCGTCATTAGCGCCTCTTGACCATGTTCGTTCGGCGACAGACTGAGTTACCCAATATGACCATGATGGACAGCGCGAACTGGACATCCGATATGACTAACGCCACTGCCGGTCACCCTTGCCAGGGGACAAAGCTGGAAGTATTCAGTTTGCAATTCGTATGTGACGTCATCATCGCGACACCGCTCGTCATTCTGGGGATCTTCGCCAACGCTGTCGCCTTCATCGTGCTCTGTCGTCAGAAGAACCGGATGACGACAACTGTGCTGCTACAGGCGCTGGCGGTGTGCGACACGCTTGTCCTCGTGTCCATTCTCCTTCTGCGGTGTCTGGTCAACATCCACCTGTTGGCCGGAACGGACACGCTGACCACCTACATTAACGTATACTACGCAGGCGTGTTCGTCTATCTATTTCCGGTCATGTACTTCCTGCGTCTCGCCGACACGTGGCTGACCACGCTCCTCACCATCGACCGTTACATCGCCGTGTGTCATCCCCTGCACGTTCATCGCCTCTGTACCCTTCCGCGCGCCTACAAGAACATGGCGATCGTCACGGCTCTCGCTCTCGTCTTCTCGGCCCCGCGATTTTTCGAGCGTCGCCTCGCCGATACGTGCTTCCGGTTCGGCCCGACCTCGCTGCTTCGTAACCACACATACACCATCGCCTACCAGGTCGTGCTCTTTTCCATCGTCATGTACATCGTTCCCATGAGTCTGCTCGTCGGGATGAACGGGCGTCTGCTGTGGGAATTACGTCGCGCGAACAACTTCCGGGCGACGCTTCCGATGACGAGCCAAACGGGTCGCCAGATGATGTCGACAAAGAAGAGCATCACGCTCATTGTCGTCGCCGTAGTCGTCGTCTGCATCGCGTGTAACCTCACCGCTGTCGTCTCGCATCTCTTCTGGTCGCTCGCCACGTGTTTCCCGTCGTTCATGTACCTGGAAGTGCCACGCCGCCGCCTGGCGCACGTCAGCAACGTGATGGTGACGCTCAACTCTGCTGTCAATTTCTTCATCTACTGCCTGTTCAGTCGCAACTTCCGCACCGAGTTCGTCCGCGTTTTCTGCTGCCGGCGCTTGCGCAGGAGCTATGGCGCGTCGACCGTTTCCGGTCGCAGCGCCGAAGCGACTCAGCTCAGTTCGATGTGTAGTGCATGCGGTAAGCGAAGTTCTGCAGCCTCCGCTAACAGCGTTATCTGTCGCACATGCTCTCTCAGAACATCCGGTCTGGCCTCGTTTCAGCAGAGTGCAAAGAACAAGAACGGGGCACGGTACGAACGTGCCCGGTGCTAGAAATAACGTTGTTTGCCGCTGGCGTGTAAATACACACCTGTTGCGAAAGGCCACAGGTGCGAATGAAAGAGATTTGCGTATTTTAATTTGAGCTAGATACTACGTTCACGGCACTGCATGTAAATTACACAGGGTATGAGGTAGACCGCTCGGAGAACAGCACAGTGCGTTGATTGCTTCGACGGTGACGTTACCAGTGGCCCAAATGTGATTGGAAGTGTTCATCGATGAAAAAACGATGGGGCGGAGTTATTAATACTATGAACACGTTGTCCTTCGGTCTAATTTGCCTTGGCAATAGTCCCTGACATGCAATGTTTAAATGAATCATTGGCGCACCGAATCATACCGAAATACTCACTGTTGTAAACATACAGGTATGATAATGTGCTGACGGATGCATCATTTGGCGAACGTTTTTGCTCATGCGGTATACACTGAAAGTCTGGAGGCAATATTGCTGATACAGGCTGAAAGTATTCGACACACAGGGTCCGGCAGAACGTCCGGTTTGAGACTTGACCAGTTAATTATCAATGTTATGGCATTGATTGTCAGGTAACATATTGCGTAGACATTGCTCAATGCGTTTACTCGTTCGAATCATACCCTTTCCAGGAATATTTATCAGTTATTAATGTCATTCGTAATATGAAACGGCACGACCAACTGATGTACCTATCATAGAACGATGTCATTTGTATGCACGTGCATACATATAGCTCGATAAATGTTTATTGCGATGCATAGTTAATTAATTGTTCACTTATCGTAGTTGTATACCCGAATTAACTGTGGCGGTGACGTATTGCACATAATTATGTATGTAAATATAGATCTTTCATTAATTGCTGTCATGTTTCGAGTATGTTTATTGTACAGTAACGACAGACTAGGCACTTGACGCTAGGATCGAGTGATATCCTAAGCTGGCCTGGATATTTACCCCAATTTTGATTAATTTTCGTCATGCTTGTGTAGTATGCACGCACGAATACATGACACCTGTTCACCAAAATATTGGCTTTTGTGTTCTTCAATGGCTATTTTTAACTACAAATTACAAATTTAATTGTTTCATAATCCTACAAATAAAGAAAACGATTAATTCAGTTATTTTAGTCTTCTTATCCGTGAGGCTGCACTAGAGTGTTTAAATGTTTAAAACATTTATATCTGCATCTGAAACCATGCAGGAGTTAAACAATTTGACATCAAAAGACATAGGGACATATATGATGTATATATTTTGGTGGTGGTGGTAATCATTAAAACTTTCGTCGTTTTCACAAAATGTTGCCGTGTTTACCATAGAGATGTACAGTAATGACAGACTGCGATATGGGTTCAATATCTAGTCACAGCAGACATGGTATATTTTGTGTTAAAACCTGGCTCTCAACATTGGGGATTGTGTATCTCTCGAGAATCAGATAATCACGGTAATGTCGGTTCCATCTCAGTTTGGGACATAAAAGAACCACTGAGGATGACAAGCACCCTGGCAGTGCCCACCCTCGGTGCCAGCACAGAAAGGTCGGCTTGGCGTAAATGTTCTGAAAAAGACTGACTAGTTCAATGAGACCTCGTAAGAACAAAACATTGAAACCACAATATATACTCGTAACGTTGTAACCACAATATATATCGACCAACAGAACCCTGCCTGGTGCTGGAAACAGGTAACACACACTAAAATAACATCAAAGTTTTTTTCCGGTTAAGCCTATCGGCATTCTATATATTGCTTCTTTGTTTTTGCGTAGGC
>JAODUO010000190.1:610000-630000 GCA_025642075.2 Ridgeia piscesae
ACAACAACAACAACAACAACAACAACAACAACAATAACAATAACAATAACAATAACAATAACAATAACAATAACAATAACAATAACAATAACAATAACAATAACAATAACAATAATAATAATTATATTAATAATAATAATAATAATAATAATAATAATAATAATAATAATAATAATAATAATAATAATAATAATAATAATAATAATAATAATAATAATAATAATAATAATAATAATAATATGAAAAGCGAGCAACCCGCCCCTACGACCGCTCACGCCGTTTCCCTAGACTTGTGCTGTGTAATATGCGCTATCCAGTTCTATTTAATGCGATTCGGCGCATGATAGATAGCAAGTCGAATTGGGGGAGGACTCGAGACACATAGAGCATGATCCACCAGAAAACAACAACAACGCGGACATATTTGTACAACAACATCGCAGTGGTTGTCGCGAGCGTTGTTGCTATATTTGGGGGCGCGTATTTTAAAACGAAATGGGACACGACGGTAAAATTGCGCAGACTTTTATCGCATGACGTCGCAATGTGACGAGATAAATGCAGACATTTTGTTGTGAACCGACAAAAACATTCGCCGACAAGTGAAGCACGGGTGGTGTACCCAGCCATAGACATGGCGACACGTATAGAAGTATATTAACATCAACGATGTGCATTTCGTTATAACACGGTACCCTTGTCCGTCCAGGATAAACAAGGAAACACGTTCCAGCTCGTCATAAACAACGAAACATTGACGACTGTGTCTGATCATGAGACCTAGTCACATTCTATGTGACATTGTCTGCTTCTGCTGAGGACCAAATTGTGTTACGTACATATTGTCAAAACACTGTGGCTTTATCCTGAAAAAATGTCGTACAAAATGTCGTAATTCAAATGAACCAATCACGTGTGAATTGTACTTTTGTTCTCGATTGTGTATAAGTGATAACGTATTAATAAGATGTAGTAGGGTTTAGAAACAATAAAGCAGATACTAAGTGGTGTTGTGTGGAATTCAGTATTCAGGATGTTTACATCCGAATAGCCAAATCGCCACACAACAGGGATATTGGTAGACCCTTTAATAAGCTTAACTATCAACTGTCTTTAATGAGTATTTTTAATGTGTGTAGAATGGTTGAATCGATTAATTCTACGTATTTTACTTTGAACAGCCTAAGTGATGGACGAGATCACAGTTGCTCTTCTAGTTGACATAGGTCGGATGGACCAGGTCACAGTTGTTCTTCTAGTTGACATAGGTCGGATGGACCAGGTCACAGTTGTTCTTCTAGTTGACATAGGTCGGATGGATCAGGTCACGATTGTTCTTCTAGTTGACATAGGTCGGATGGACCAGGTCACAGCTGTTCTTCTAGTTGACATAGGTCGGATGGATCAGGTCACGATTGTTCTTCTAGTTGACATAGGTCGGATGGACCAGGTCACAGCTGTTCTTCTAGTTGACATAGGTCGGATGGACCAGGTCACAGTTGTTCTTCTAGTTGACATAGGTCGGATGGACCAGGTCACAGTTGTTCTTCTAGTTGACATAGGTCGGATGGACCAGGTCACAGTTGTTCTTCTAGTTGACATAGGTCGGATGGACCAGGTCACAGTTGTTCTTCTAGTTGACATAGGTCGGATGGACCAGGTCACGGTTGTTCTTCTAGTTGACATAGGTCGGATGGACCAGGTCACAGTTGTTCTTCTAGTTGACATAGGTCGGGTGGACCAGGTCACAGTTGTTCTTCTAGTTGACATAGGTCGGATGGACCAGGTCACAGCTGTTCTTCTAGTTGACATAGGTCGGGTGGACCAGGTCACAGTTGTTCTTCTAGTTGACATAGGTCGGATGGACCAGGTCACAGCTGTTCTTCTAGTTGACATAGGTCGGATGGACCAGGTCACAGTTGTTCTTCTAGTTTACATAGGTCGGATGGACCAGGTCACAGCTGTTCTTCTAGTTGACATAGGTCGGGTGGACCAGGTCACAGTTGTTCTTCTAGTTGACATAGGTCGGATGGACCAGGTCACAGCTGTTCTTCTAGTTGACATAGGTCGGATGGACCAGGTCACAGCTGTTCTTCTAGTTGACATAGGTCGGATGGACCAGGTCACAGTTGTTCTTCTAGTTGACATAGGACGGATGGATCAGGTCACGGTTGTTCTTCTAGTTGACATAGGTCGGATGGACCAGGTCACAGCTGTTCTTCTAGTTGACATAGGTCGGATGGACCAGGTCACAGTTGTTCTTCTAGTTGACATAGGTCGGATGGACCAGGTCACAGCTGTTCTTCTAGTTGACATAAGTCGGATGGACCAGGTCACAGCTGTTCTTCTAGTTGACATAGGTCGGATGGACCAGGTCACAGCTGTTCTTCTAGTTGACATAGGTCGGGTGGACCAGGTCACGGTTGTTCTTCTAGTTGACATAGGTCGGATGGACCAGGTCACGGTTGTTCTTCTAGTTGACATAGGTCGGATGGATCAGGTCACGGTTGTTCTTCTAGTTGACATAGGTCGGATGGACCAGGTCACGGTTGTTCTTCTAGTTGACATAGGTCGGATGGACCAGGTCACGGTTGTTCTTCTAGTTGACATAGGACGGATGGACCAGGTCACGGTTGTTCTTCTAGTTGACATAGGTCGGATGGACCAGGTCACGGTTGTTCTTCTAGTTGACATAGGTCGGATGGACCAGGTCACGGTTGTTCTTCTAGTTGACATAGGTCGGATGGACCAGGTCACGGTTGTTCTTCTAGTTGACATAGGTCGGATGGACCAGGTCACAGTTGTTCTTCTAGTTGACATAGGTCGGATGGACCAGGTCACAGTTGTTCTTCTAGTTGACATAGGTCGGATGGTCAGGTCACGGTTGTTCTTCTAGTTGACATAGGTCGGATGGACCAGGTCACAGTTGTTCTTCTAGTTGACATAGGTCGGATGGATCAGGTCACGGTTGTTCTTCTAGTTGACATAGGTCGGATGGACCAGGTCACGATTGTTCCTTCTAGTTGACATAGGTCGGATGGACCAGGTCACGGTTGTTCTTCTAGTTGACATAGGTCGGATGGACCAGGTCACAGTTGTTCTTCTAGTTGACATAGGTCGGATGGATCTGGTCACGGTTGTTCTTCTAGTTGACATAGGTCGGATGGACCAGGTCACAGTTGTTCTTCTAGTTGACATAGGTCGGATGGACCAGGTCACAGTTGTTCTTCTAGTTGACATAGGTCGGATGGACCAGGTCACGTTGTTCTTCTAGTTGACATAGGTCGGATGGACCAGGTCACGTTGTTCTTCTAGTTGACATAGGTCGGATGGACCAGGTCACGGTTGTTCTTCTAGTTGACATAGGTCGGATGGACCAGGTCACGATTGTTCCTCTAGTTGACATAGGTCGGATGGACCAGGTCACGGTTGTTCTTCTAGTTGACATAGGTCGGATGGACCAGGTCACAGTTGTTCTTCTAGTTGACATAGGTCGGATGGATCAGGTCACGGTTGTTCTTCTAGTTGACATAGGTCGGATGGACCAGGTCACGGTTGTTCTTCTAGTTGACATAGGTCGGATGGATCAGGTCACGGTTGTTCTTCTAGTTGACATAGGTCGGATGGACCAGGTCACGGTTGTTCTTCTAGTTGACATAGGTCGGATGGATCAGGTCACGGTTGTTCTTCTAGTTGACATAGGTCGGATGGACCAGGTCACGATTGTTCTTCTAGTTGACATAGGTCGGATGGACCAGGTCACGGTTGTTCTTCTAGTTGACATAGGTCGGACGGACCAGGTCACAGTTGTTCTTCTAGTTGACATAGGTCGGATGGATCAGGTCACGGTTGTTCTTCTAGTTGACATAGGTCGGATGGACCAGGTCACGGTTGTTCTTCTAGTTGACATAGGTCGGATGGATCAGGTCACGGTTGTTCTTCTAGTTGACATAGGTCGGATGGACCAGGTCACAGAGTTGTTCTTCTAGTTGACATAGGTCGGATGGACCAGGTCACAGTTGTTCTTCTAGTTGACATAGGTCGGATGGACCAGGTCACAGTTGTTCTTCTAGTTGACATAGGTCGGATGGACCAGGTCACGGTTGTTCTTCTAGTTGACATAGGTCGGATGGACCAGGTCACGGTTGTTCTTCTAGTTGACATAGGTCGGATGGACCAGGTCACGTTGTTCTTCTAGTTGACATAGGTCGGATGGACCAGGTCACGGTTGTTCTTCTAGTTGACATAGGTCGGATGGACCAGGTCACGGTTGTTCTTCTAGTTGACATAGGTCGGATGGACCAGGTCACGGTTGTTCTTCTAGTTGACATAGGTCGGATGGACCAGGTCACAGGGTTTTTCTTCTAGTTGACATAGGTCGGATGGATCAGGTCACGGTTGTTCTTCTAGTTGACATAGGTCGGATGGACCAGGTCACGGTTGTTCTTCTAGTTGACATAGGTCGGATGGACCAGGTCACGGTTGTTCTTCTAGTTGACATAGGTCGGATGGATCTGGTCACGGTTGTTCTTCTAGTTGACATAGGTCGGATGGACCAGGTCACGGTTGTTCTTCTAGTTGACATAGGTCGGATGGACCAGGTCACCGTTGTTCTTCTAGTTGACATAGGTCGGATGGACCAGGTCACAGTTGTTCTTCTAGTTGACATAGGTCGGATGGACCAGGTCACGGTTGTTCTTCTAGTTGACATAGGTCGGATGGACCAGGTCACGGTTGTTCTTCTAGTTGACATAGGTCGGACGGACCAGGTCACAGTTGTTCTTCTAGTTGACATAGGTCGGATGGATCTGGTCACGGTTGTTCTTCTAGTTGACATAGGTCGGATGGACCAGGTCACGGTTGTTCTTCTAGTTGACATAGGTCGGATGGACCAGGTCACGATTGTTCTTCTAGTTGACATAGGTCGGATGGACCAGGTCACGGTTGTTCTTCTAGTTGACATAGGTCGGATGGACCAGGTCACCATTGTTCTTCTAGTTGACATAGGTCGGATGGACCAGGTCACAGTTGTTCTTCTGGTTGACATAGGTCGGATGGACCAGGTCACAGTTGTTCTTCTAGTTGACATAGGTCGGATGGACCAGGTCACGGTTGTTCTTCTAGTTGACATAGGTCGGATGGACCAGGTCACGGTTGTTCTTCTAGTTGACATAGGTCGGATGGATCAGGTCACGGTTGTTCTTCTAGTTGACGTAGGTCGGACGGACCAGGTCACGGTTGTTCTTCTAGTTGACATAGGTCGGATGGACCAGGTCACGATTGTTCTTCTAGTTGACATAGGTCGGATGGACCAGGTCACGATTGTTCTTCTAGTTGACATAGGTCGGATGGACCAGGTCACGGTTGTTCTTCTAGTTGACATAGGTCGGATGGACCAGGTCACAGTTGTTCTTCTAGTTGACATAGGTCGGATGGACCAGGTCACAGCTGTTCTTCTAGTTGACATAGGTCGGATGGACCAGGTCACGGTTGTTCTTCTAGTTGACATAGGTCGGATGGACCAGGTCACGGTTGTTCTTCTAGTTGACATAGGTCGGATGGACCAGGTCACAGTTGTTCTTCTAGTTGACATAGGTCGGATGGACCAGGTCACGGTTGTTCTTCTAGTTGACATAGGTCGGATGGACCAGGTCACAGTTGTTCTTCTAGTTGACATAGGTCGGATGGACCAGGTCACAGTTGTTCTTCTAGTTGACATAGGACGGATGGACCAGGTCACAGTTGTTCTTCTAGTTGACATAGGTCGGATGGACCAGGTCACAGTTGTTCTTCTAGTTGACATAGAACGGATGGACCAGGTCACAGTTGTTCTTCTAGTTGACATAGGACGGATGGACCAAGTCACAGTTGTTCTTCTAGTTGACATAGGACGGATGGACCAGGTCACGCTTGTTCTTCTAGTTGACATAGGTCGAATGGACCAGGTCACGGTTGTTCTTCTAGTTGACATAGGTCGGATGGACCAGGTCTCGGTTGTTCTTCTAGTTGACATAGGTCGGATGGACCAGGTCACAGTTGTTCTTCTAGTTGACATAGGTCGGATGGACCAAGTCACAGTTGTTCGTCTAGTTGACATAGGTCGGATGGAATAGTCCTACTTATGTTTCTTATCGCCATGCATCTTTCGTTTGTTTTAAGCTTTCGCCATGATAATAGATTACTGTTTCCTTCCTCGCACTCGCGCGCGTTCTCTCTCCCCCTCTCTGTCTGTCTGTCTGTCTGTCTGTCTGTCTGTCTGTCTGTCTGTCTGTCTGTCTGTCTGTCTGTCTGTCTGTCTGTCTGTCTGTCTGTCTGTCTGTCTGTCTGTCTGTCTGTCTGTCTTCTCTCTCTCTCTCTCTCTCTCTTCTCTCTCTCTTCTCTATCTTCTCTCTCTCTCTCTCTCTCTCTCTCTCTCTTTCTGTCTGTCTGTCTCTCTGCCTGTCTGCCTGCCTGCCTGCCTGTCTGTCTGTCTGTCTGTCTGTCTCTCTGTCTGTATGTCTGTCTGTCTGTCTGTCTGTCTGTCTGTCTGTCTGTCTGTCTGTCTGTCTGTCTGTCTGTCTGTCTGTCTGTCTGTCTGTCTGTCTGTCTGTCTGTCTGTCTGTCTGTCTGTCTGTCTGTCTGTCTGTCTGTCTCTTTCTGCCTATCTCTCTTTCCGTTTCTCTCCCATTTAAAACATTTCCAAGCACGCGCACACACACACACACACACACACACACACACACACACACACACACACACACACACACACACACACACACACACACACACACACATATATATATATATATATATAACAAAGAAAAATATCTATGACACATTGGTTTTGGCTACAGTATACGGCATGTTCACTGGGTGACGCACGAACCCAAACAAGATGTCATCGTGACATGTCACAATCGACGGAGACTGATAACACATTTGTCGTTGATGTCATGGTGAAACCATCATCATTAATCACAATTGATTGCATGTGGTGAACGTCGAAGGCTTTTTGCTATTGGTGTGGTAGGATCTTTTGGTGAGTGACATCATTACACGAACGTACGTACGCACGCACGCACGCACGCACGCACGCACCCATGCATACACGCACGCATACACTATCACATACAAACACACACTCATACATACAGAGAAAGGAGAGATTCACACACACATACACAAACGCGCGCGCACGCACGCACGCACGCACGCACGCAGCACGCGCACATACACATACACATACACATACACATACACATACACATACACATACACATACACATACACATACACATACACATACACATACACATACAAATACAAATACAAATACAAATACAAATACAAATACAAATACAAATACAAATACAAATACAAACAAACATACAACACAAACAAACAAACACACAACACAAACAAACACACACCACTCACACACACGCACACACACGCACATACACACACACACACACACCACACACACACACACACACACACACACACACACACACACACACACACACACTAATGGCGAATATATCGGGAAAGTAAATGATGCTCATTTGATATTTTAAAAATATGTTTTTGCGTGGATGGACGACTAAGTTTAGTCACACCTTGCCCCATTTGACCATCTCTTCCGGTAATTTAGCTGGGCAACAAACAATGCCTCTAACCCGTGTATGAAGATTATAATTACACATGTGCGTTACACACAACCTGAGAATAAAACATCGCCTCGTTTACGTCGATAATGGTAAACGAAAGTAAAGCATAAAGCATGTTTTCGCTTGCCCGAGATTGGATGGTTATCGATTGAAATTAAGCTACAATAACATTTCATTCAGTCACACTTAACACGTTTGATGGGTCAGCGTGACCGCAAATGATGGGTCACATTTACTTCCACTGACTTCCCACGATGGGTCTTGCCGATGCATAAAACGTGCCTTTTAGTCGCACATCACAAAATCAATGTTGTCATGAAGCATACTCAAAAATGTAATTACAAAAAAACATTCTTCGATAACATCTTTTATCAGATTGACATATACGTTTCGCTGCTGACGTTTCTGAGTTGTTTGTTTTATTTTGCCTGACATTAGCTGTATTTTCACTCTCTTTCAGTGGAGAGATCATTTCATAGATATTCCTTTGATACTGAAGATATACTTACAACATGAGACTCGACACAAAAGAGTGAATACAAAATGCCATAAATTGAACACTTAAAAGAAATAACTGCAATGATCGAACTGGTTGCCAATAATTTTTCTTTTGTATCAAGTGTGCGTTGTTTTGTGTCAAGTTGTTTCAAACGCATCCTGCGTGTTCTATATTTGCCTTCGTGTTTTTTGCCGCGGCCTTGTCCGTTTCCGTTTACCGTTCATGTTCCATTTTATTGCTATCTTGACATGTGACGTCACGGCTTCCTGTGAGAATGGCCTATCCAGCTCGATTTCCTCCCACTAATTTGATGTTCATTCGGTTCTTGATTCGTTATTTCCCATAGCGCTTCATTACTAATCGTTTGCGACCAATGTGGATTTCTCTGTTGATTTAATTTTAGACACTTGTGAATTTGAAATACTTTGCTGCGTGAAGGTTGTGGCGCTGGTAGAGGTCTACGCCAATAGCTCATCCATTTGTTCGCGTAGACTTAATGCTTGAGGTTGTCATGGCGTTGAAATTTGTCTTGACTATAATTATTATTGTTAAATAACGTGAACGTTATACATGTTTTTGTATACAATCTATAAACACAGCTCTTCAAAACCTTTCTTTATGTGTTCGTTCGTTTTCCTTATCTATGTTTCCCAGTGATACGAAATAATTCAACTTTATAGCATAACTGAAATGTTGCTGTCAGGCTCTATTGACAATTTTCGTAACTTTGGTTTTATATTTTATTGTTATAAGATGGCTATATTTGTTTCATTTTATGACGCCATGTTAAGAATTTTGTTTTCGTTTCTGCGAACAAAAACATGGACATTTGTGTATCTAATCTTCTCATGATCCGGACAATAAGCACCAGAAACGAAAGAGAAACGACGTCATTGTGCAACCGTCTATCTTTAAAAAGGTTTAACAAGGTTGCCGCCTAGAGCTAAGCTGCAGACAGCAAGTGAACAAGGAAGCCTTTGGCTTATCGAGAGTTCTTACGCATGTGTCACATCGAATATATCTGTATGATTCCCTCTTGCGCCAATTATGCCTTCCCCTTCCCCTTCCCTGTTTCCATTCGGCGTGCGTGGTCCTTCTCTGTAGTTTGACACTCGTTCCAGAGAGAAACCTTCCCGGACATGAAACAACCACTCAAACAAACAAACAAACAAACAAACAGACAAACCTCTGCTGGCCAAGTCACGTAAATCACTCGCATGTTTGACAACATACTTCCAAAACAAGATCTATTCTCACAATAATCAGAAATAACTAGTACCAAAAGCCGCCATAACACGCAAAGATGAAGAGACAATATTTGAATAAAACGGGACTCGAGACAAGGATTTCAAGCTGGTGCACACACTTGTCCAAGACAGAACGACTTGGAGCGGACTCGCACGGCATGAACCAAGCGAGAATAGACCACGCTGGGACCGGCTACGTAGGAAGGTATTTGCGCATCGTCATATATGCTACAAATTCACTTTGCGTAAATCGGAATACAATCTATTGTATAGCTTATGTGAAGGATGCTGATATGTATGTAAATGAGTAGACATGTTGACATATAATTGAATATGGGTTTGTTCATATATTTACATTTTATTTTCCAAACCGATCTCCCTGGGATTATTGATGACAAATACAGAGGGTAGACAGAACACATTTTATTATATTGGTATGATTGGATATTTGAATTCCTGTTCTATTAATATTTAATGGCAATGCGTGCTATCAACTTAACTATTAAGACTTAGAACACCACGTAGAACAATAAATCTACCATTGCTTCAAGTGCCTGGGCTTTTATAATGATATCGCCTGTTGTTAATCTATTGCTTTGCCTGCGCATTCAGCACGCCATCGACGCCGTGACATAGTTTAGCTCTGCAGTAATTGAAGCAAGTCTGTCGAGTGTTCACATGCCGTGGTCCTTGGTGGTCTCAGACGTATGTGGCGGCTAGCCATCGTCCGCCAAACAACGATCTCCCGTCACGAAACTCGATCAGTCACCGCAGATACATGTGGCTTCCGTGGGAGTTAGTTCTGATTGACTTGGGATTTAATGTCACGCCCGTGGAAGCTGACACTCCGATGGCGTGCGGGCGGCCACGGTCAGCGGCAGGACCCGTGTGACCTGACCGAGTGTGTGACGTGTACGCAAGGACAGCGGGCGATTAGTTGTAGCGTGATCTCTGTTGCAGAATACGATCTGTGAGGCGGCGGTCACACAGGAATGTTTGCGATTTATTTCTGAATTTAATATATTTAATGTATGTTTAATGTTGATGATTTTAAGTGTAGTAGTAGTAATAATACTACTAATAATTTTATTATGATTATGATTCTGATTCTGATTCTGATTCTGATTCTGATTCTGATTCTGATTCTGATTATGATTATGATTATCATTATCATTATCATTATCATTATCATTATCATTATCATTATCATTATCATTATCATTATCATTATCATTATCATTATCATTATGATTATGATTATGATTATGATTATGATTATGATTATGATTATGATTATGATTATGATTATGATTATGATTATGATATAATGTATTATATGATTATGATTTTGATTTGATTATGATTATGATTATGATTATGATTATGATTATGATTATGATTATGATTATGATTATGATTATGATTATGATTATTATTTATTATGATTATTATGATTATTATGATTATTATGATTATTATGATTATTATTAGATTAGTATTAGTATTAGTATTAGTATTAGTATTAGTATTAGTATTAGTATTAGTATTAGTATTAGTATTAGTATTAGTATTAGTATTAGTATTAGTATTAGTATTAGTATTAGTATTATTATTATTATTATTATTATTATTATTATTATTATTATTATTATTATTATAATTGCCATTTTGACCAGTTACCAGAGAGCCAGTGCGGCTTTAGGAAAGAAAGTGACTCAGTGGATATGATCTTTGCTGCCAGACAACTCCAGGAGAGTGTCAAGAACAACGTACATATTTCTACACCACTGTTAAGGACATTAACAAGGCTTATGGAAATTATGTCATCAAAATGTTGCTGTCCAAATACATTTATTGACATGGTCAGACAATTTTACGATGGAATGTTAGCTCGAGGTAAAGATCAAGGGGAGACCTCCGCCCCCTTCCAAGTCACAAACGGAGTGAAGCAAGGCTGTGTTATGGCTCCTACCCTCTTCAGCCTCATGTTCTCTGCGATGGTCATGGATACATTCCAGGACAGCCGTGTCGGCGTTGACGTCTGCTTTCGCATGGATGGAAAACCTTTCAACATCGGGAGGCTTCGGGTAAACAGCAGGATACGCGACGTGGATGATTGCGCCCTAATCGCCAGCACAGAAGCAACAATGCAGCGTAGCGTGGATCGGATTGAAAAGGCATGCCCGAACCTTCGTCTCACCATTTCCACCACAAAGACTGAAGTTATGCACCAACCAGTCCCTGGCACACACAGTTAATAGAAAAAGGCTCAACACTACAGACAGATTCATCTATCTTGGCAGCACCCTCTCTCGGGCTGTGCATGTTGATGACGAAGTCGACACTAGGGTCGCTAGAGCCAGTGCAACATTTGCAAGGCTCCGCCAAAATGTCTGGGAACGAAAGAGAAATTAGAAAGTCAAAAAAGCTGAAGGTTTACGCACCATTCTTGTAGGTTGTCGGCATGCAAGGAAGATTAGCCACTTCCACATGCAGGAGATAAGTTAGAACTGGCCAACATCTCGGTTAAGGAAGAGAGAAGGACTAGAGGACATGGAGTTACATTAGCAAAGAAGCAGTGTAGAAAATTTCTCATTTTCACAAAGAACAGTACATGAATGGAACATATTTATCAGGTGATTGTGTAGGTGCTAGCAGTGTTACAATAAAAAAAACCAAATTGACATATACCTAAGATGGGCGCGGTACATTTAGATAGATAGGTTAGACTCTCGATAAGCCAAAAGGCTTCCTTGCCCACCTGCCAATAAGATTGTTAAACAACTACCTATGCTACCAACTGGTATATCAGAACGTCTCATCACTCTCAGAATATCAATAGGGAAAACCCGCTATGCAACCATTATCAGTGCTTATGCACCAACTATGACGAATCCGGATCAAACAAAGGAAGAATGCTATGAAATACTGGGTTAAATGCTCCAAAAGATTCCACCTACAGATAAAGTAGTCGTACTTGGAGATTTCAATGCAAGAGTTGGAGATGATTTCACATCTTGGCCAATTGCCCTGGGAAAATTTGGAAGGGACAAGTCAAACTCAAATGGTGAACAACTGCTTTCTATATGCATACAGTTCAACTTAGCGATCACAAAAACCTTTTTCAAAATGCCTGATCACTGGTACTACTCTTGGCAACATCCCCGTTCAAAACGCTGTCACTTACTGGACTATGTAATAACACGAAGAGTAGACTTAGCTGACATACGAAGTACACGTGCGATGCGGGGTGCTGACTGTTCTACTGATCACTACCTAATCCGATCGTAGTGCAACCTCCATATCAAACCACCTCGAAGGAAAATCGGACCAACACCGATGAAAAAACTAAATGTCAGTAAACTGGCAGATCCTGAGATGCAGAAAGTATTAATGGCGCATATGGAAACCAGCATGATGAACCTTTCATACAATGGCACGATTAATAGTCAGTGGGAGACTCTTTGTGAGAAAGTGTACAAAACATCTGTTGACACTCTGGGGCACACAACCCGGAAACACCAGGATTGGTTTGATGAAAATTATGCTAAAATGTTATCACTGCTTGAGGAAAGGCGAAGGACACATGATGCATTTTTGTCCCAACAGACAAGAAACCGAAAACTGCGCTACACGCAAGCAAAATCTAAATTGCAAAAAAAGCTGGAGCAGTGTCTATCGGTGGATCAACTACTGATCCTTTTGAAATTAGCCATGGACTATAGCAAGGATGTGTCTTGGCAGCTACCTTGTTCACTTTCTTTCTGGCAGCACTACTGTCTACAGTGTCCGAGCACCTAGATCCGATGAAAAGTTATTCAAATTGGCTAGACTAAAGGCAAGCACAAAAACTCGAGAACTCTCTATTTGTGACTACTATTTGCAGATGATGCTGCTATCGTTGCCCACACACTAGAAGACATCAGAGAGATATGCAAGCAGTTTGAACAAGCTGCAACCATGTTTGGACTTATAATCAACACAAAGAAAACTGTGACGCTTTACCAACCACCACCCGGCCAAACCTCAATCGATCCACATGTTGAAATATATGGCACGCCACTAAAACCAGTTAAGAACTTCACATACCTGGGCAGCACTGTTGCATCTGACAACACCATTGATGTGGAAATTAACAACTATATTCAAGCTGCCTCTGGAGCCTTTGGAGGACTGTGGAAGCGTGTATGGTCTCCACAAAGTGCAAGGTGTACAAGGCAATTGTGCTTCCAACACTACTGTAATCTGCAGATACATACACTCTCTATCGTCGCCATTTTAGAAAACTCTCCAAAGTGCACCTCCGACATCTACGGCAAATCCTCCAGATCTCATGGAAAGATCACAGACGGGCAAATATGTCCAGCATAGAAGCCACTCTAATGGCTTCCCAACTCCGTTGGACTGGACATATCATCCGTATGAATGACAGCATATTACCAAAGGCTGTATTCTATGGAGAATTAACCGAAGGGAAACGTCTTCGTGGTTGACAACGGCTGCGATACAAAGATGTAGTCAAACGACACCTAAAGGCTACGCACATCACCGTAGACCAGTGGGAGACCCTTGCAAAAGATCGACAACAGTGGAGGCTAATACACAAAGGAAAAAGCCACATTGAAGAAAAGATACAACAAAAATACCAACACGATGACAATCTCCGCCATGGCCTTCCTGATCCTTCTGCCCCTGTCATCTTCTGTGTCAACTGCGGGAGAGGGTTTAAATCTCAAATTGGACTATTCTCTCACCAACGAGCAAAGCACGTAACGGACGAAACCATACACTGATGTCATCATCGGACACGATGGACAGCAGAGAGAGAGAGAGAGAGAGAGAGAGAGAGAGAGAGAGAGAGAGAGAGAGAGAGAGAGAGAGAGAGAGAGAGAGAGAGAGAGAGAGAGAGAGAGAGAGAGCCATCTGGAGTTGATTCATTAGGTGGCAATCTTTTTAAATCTTGTTACAACCTTACAACCTAGTACAAAACATCTACAAAATATGGGATGGAAATAAGCGTGGAGAAAAAAAAGTTCATGATTAATGAATGGATTATATATTTAAATTACTAAATTATTGGAATATATATATATATATATATATATATATATATATATATATATATATATATATATATTCCATTAGTAGATTGTTTTTATATATATATATATATATATATATATATATATATATATATATATATATATATATATATATATATATATATATATATATATATATATATATATATATATATATATATATATATATATATATATATATATATAAAGACTTAATGGGGGAAACATGAAACCATTAATAACTTCAAATCTCTCGATCCAAAGGTGATCCCAATTCTAAAATCAATGTGGAAAAACAATATTGTACAAAAAACAAGATAAGACCGATGCGTGCACTTGTTATGTCGGTTTTATACGCTTCCGAGACGTTTAGCATAGCAGAACTACAATTGAGAATACAAGCTATGATGATGAGATGTCACCTAACAATGTTGCACATCCCATACACAGACCGTGTCACCAGCGAGGAAATGAGACAGATAATCACACGACACATCTATCAACACGAAGACATCAAAAAGGTTCACGATTAAAACAGTGTTCATGATTTAATTGCAAACGGAATACATATAAGGACATATACAAGTCAATAGGGGAAACTAGAAACCATTAATAACTTCAAATATCTCGATCCAACTTTGTCGTAAGTGAGAATACAGAAAACTGAGATGGCGTGGACAAGTCACGCGAAGTAATGGCTCGGCAAAACCTTCCTCCAGGACACAATGACAGGGAAAAGAAGGAGAGGGAGAAAAAACTGAACTGGCAAAACAACATGAAACAAAGAGTGGACATAGTGGACAGTCCACAACTTCTACGAGCCACGCGTGACAGCAACAGACGCCAGAGATGGAAACATAATTGTGAAGTCATCATCAGATGCGTTCCAACGACCACACGCGGTAAAATCGCCGCATCGACAGCTGAAGTCCGTTATTTTTATATATTGAAAACATTTATTCCGAGATGGAAAACAGGACGTCCTTGACATTGTTTACACCGGCATTTGTTTTTCGTCGGTGTCTTTGGTAGACCGGTTTTGATCGTCACCACACGTAGACATCTGCAAAACAGTTCGCAATACTGTGTCAAGGTCTTTCACATAAACCACACCGTGAAATTAATATAATAATAGAATGTGTGTGTGTGTGTGTGTGTGTGTGTGTGTGTGTGTGTGTGTGTGTGTGTGTGTGTGTGTGTGTGTGTGTGTGTGTGTGTGTGTGTGTGTGTGTGTGTGTGTGTGTGTGTGTGTGTGTGTGTGTGTGTGTGTGTGTGTGTGTTATGTGCATTTGATGTTTGATTGTGTATTTTTATATATATTATTGTTATATAGTATATATATATATATATATATATATATATATATATATATATATATATATATATATATATATATATATATAGTTAAATGGGACCAGCAGTGGTCATCTATCAAACACGAAACCAGCCTCAAATCAACAGGCGCTTCATAGTCAACAATAGACGAACTAACGAACTCACGAACACCACAAAAAGACGCTTAATTGCATTAGTTGCACGATGTCCTTGAAAGCACGGACAATATCAATAGTACGTTAAAGTGTCACGCAAATCAGACGTTAGCGAAGAACTCACGCATCATTTCCTGTTGTCGACACCCCCGGCACCACAACAGTATTAGTCAACAAGGACGGCGAGCATCTGTTGGGATCTCTCTTTTTCTCTCACTTATCATGCACAACAACACACAACCATCCTAGCAAGGCAGGGGTCGTTGCGCTGCGCTAATGTAAGCCTACGCCTGGACGATCGTGTCCGAAAACCTCGAAAGTGACCTATAATATTATAGCAATTGACTTCGCTAGTCGCCACTGCGTCAGCCGTGGGGACAGCGCAAATACCCGGGCCAATTAGAAGGTGATACACGACTGGTGGGAATAACAATATAAAGACCCGTTTGCATACTAAATATCTCGGTTGGCTGAAGAAAACAATATTATGGTTACTTGACCTTGTCACCAGTGAGCGATTTCAATGGTTGACATTAAAACAGGAGTTTGTGACAGGGGTGTGCCAGGGGTAGAGAAGAGCGGGTACTGACGTAATCAGCCGCAGCGACCCCTGGCGCGCGAGGATGGTATAAACAACTATGCAGACAAACGCACACACGCTTACATGTACACACGTAGACACACACATACGCGCATGAATGCTCACACATCCGCGTAAATTCGCACTCATACGCACGAACGAATAACGTCATCAAGAAATTACGTCATATCATACGTAACACTTGCGCTACACATGACAACTATGTCACATGACCACAGAAGAGCAATTGCATCGCCAGGCCACCCAGTCAACAGTCCGTCGTTGATGAACATATACTCCATGTCGATCCGTACGTTAGGATTCGACGGATCACTCGTGTCACCAATGCAATTAGCGAAACAGCCTCACGGATTACTGGATTAACGAGGTGACGTCGAAGGGTCAAACCGACCTCGCTGTAAGTGTGATGGTTCGAGTCGAAGACAGCTGCGACTTATCCATGTAATTCAATCCAGTCCCGACAGATTCTATGGATGACCGTCTCCAGTGATTCGTGAAATCCCAAGTGGAAGAAACGAAAGACTAACACTTAGACGTTAGTCGGTTGTTTCACCTGATGCTTTCCGAATATCAACATAAATTGTCGTCGAATTGGCGACGTAAAATGGGATCCTTTGACTCTTTGACCGGACATATTAGGTATTTATATTTATAATTGTATTAACACAGCAGGTGCACGAATGAGATGCAGCATTTTAATATGACGTGAATTTTGTTTTTTAAGTGTAGTGGGTTAGTATGCGTAAAATAATGTAAATTACGATCAGAGTAGACATTAATATTTTAATGCTCTGGACAATAACGAGGTGGAAGCTTAGCCGAAAATTGTATCACATTCATCCTCGCAAGCAAGTGCCGTTTGCCATACAAACTAGAAGAGCTGGTACTGACGTCATCAACCGCAGCGACCCCTGGATGATCACATTCGGATCAATCGCATATAGTTCTGCGCACGTTACGATCTTTATTGACAAAGACAATATAACGCTTATTAATGATGCTGGGTTCTGTGTCAAATAAACAACGAAAAAAATTAATTAGACGGGGGAGTTGAAGTCCCCAGACTGTCCGCTGTCACGTGAAGTCGATGCACGCTGGGAATTCACCGCGACATGCAGATGTTATCCGTGCGCGCTATCCCGTCAACATGGCGCTGATTACAGGCAAAATAATAGTTCCAGCCACGAGACTGACCGTAGTCGCTGGAGCAGGTGAGGGTACATTTCATTTCGACGCGGATAGTGTAGTGGTTAGCACATCCTCCTGGGCCGCCGGCGGCCAGGGTTCAATACCTAGTTACGGTGTTATATAGAACATGGACCCCATAGAAAATGGACCCCGGGTCCATATTCCTTTTTTTTAACAAACGTTTTATCAATGACGGCCTTGATATTCTAGTGTAATATATGAACTTCATTATACTATTTTACCAAAAATTAGTTCGCCTTTTTAAAAGGGGTCCAACTTCTATAAGGGGTTCCAAATTCTATGCTGGAATGTGGACTCCCGGGTCATTTTCTATGGGCTCCATACTCTATCTGACAACGGCAAGCATTGTATATGTGGGGTTAAATCCTGGCACTCAAATCGGGAACTGTGTGTCCGTCATTAATCGGAGAATCACGTTAATGTCGATTCCATCTCAATTTGGGACATAAAAGAACCCCGATGATGACAAGCCCTGGGAGTGACCACCCTCAGTGCCAGCATAGAAAGGTTGGTTTCGCATATATTTCTGAAAAGAGACTGGTTATTTGAATGAGACCTCATAAGATGATAACGACAATCTATACAAACCAGTCAGTTCACAGAACCCGGACCAAGTGCTCGAAACAACTAGAACTGTCTGGTTTTAAGATTTCACTTACGTCTTCTCGGCTACTGGACAATTATTTCAGAATAAAACGAAAGGGAAAGCCGCGGAGAAACAATATAGAAAATGCAGTCTAGTAGAGGTAACCGCATTTAAGTTTTGCAAAGTTAAAACCGTATATATATATATATATATATATATATATATATATATATATATATATATATATATATATATATATATAATTGTATAGTCTAAATGTGGCGTTACGTATATGTGAGTGACTTAGTCATCACCGGGAATCAGAAAGAATCAATCGCTCCAATGGCGCCACGTTGAACTTGTATTAACATACATCGACGCTATTGTGGATTTCAGAACGGAACAGTGTGCTTTGGAAGTCATGTCATCTTAGCCCACGTTATTGATCTATGTGTCCCGTACATATTGTCAAGTTCAAAAAACTATTACATTTCTGCACATACGACTGCGTGGTTGCAGCGAGAGGTTGTCACTTTAAGCCATGTCTGGTTTCCAAGTATTTCGTTAAAGGAAAATTGAGGAATCGTTTGGGCCCATACAGTCAAAAGTCTGAGCAATTACAATAAATCTAGCCAGATGTTTCCTAGAATAACCATGTGAGAAAAAAACATCATTTAAATTGCATGGCGCCACTGTAATAGAAAACATTACGTCACCAATGCTTATTCCACTCCTAAATCGCCAGTCGCCGAAGTGAAACTGCGACTGAGAACCTTACTCTAGATTACGTCGCCGAATTAATTTCGCTGCTAAATAAACATAATAGATTACGTCCCCAAGAGCCTTATATGTATGTAAAACTTTTTCTTACAAGTGTAATTGCGAATTGAAGCGATTGCAAGAAACCAACATATAAGCTGGTGTGTTCCCATATACATCGAGGAACCAAGGCATTCGGCATGCCATCACACAGCGTCGCGGACAAGACTCTGGGCGCTTATTGGTCGAGCATCGGAGGCGTGTCTCAATATGACAGCCACAGCAAAGTGTTGCACTCACAGACTGTATACACCGTGGCTGGTACAGCGTCAGGCGGTTGATACTCGTGGGAGAACACAGCTATAGTGCTGTCACCTACCGAATGATGTAGAAGTAGTTTGATGGAGAGAGGGGGAGAGAGAGAGAGAGAGAGAGAGAGAGAGAGAGAGAGAGAGAGAGAGAGAGAGAGAGAGAGAGAGAGGACAGGGAGACAGAGACAGAGAGACAGAGAGACAGAGAGACAGAGAGAGACAGAGAGACAGAGAGACAGAGAGACACAGAGAGACAGAGAGACAGAGAGACATAGAGACGGAGAGACGGAGCGACGGAGAGACGGAGAGACGGAGAGACGGAGAGAGACAGAGAGACAGAGATAGAGAGACAGAGACAGAGACAGAGACAGAGACAGAGACAGAGACAGAGACAGAGACAGAGACAGAGACAGAGACAGAGACAGAGACAGAGACAGAGACAGAGACAGAGACAGAGACAGAGACAGAGACAGAGACAGAGACAGAGACAGGAGCAGAGACAGAGACAGAGACAGAGACAGAGACAGAGACAGAGACAGAGACAGAGACAGAGATAGAGGTGGAGACA